>BLKR01005663.1:59610-75138 GCA_011170035.1 Teleogryllus occipitalis | reverse complement strand
GCAGATGATTTTCTCCCCCATACGTCACACAGTTTTTGACTGTTTTTTGACTAAATAAATAAAACTAAATTGTTTCATAAATTTATCAAAAGTGTATTTAAACAATAACATTAACATTAAGAGATTTTTGTCAAGGTAATTATATTTACATGAACTAGTAACGGAAGTAGTAGTGTAGTAGACTCTTCATTTTCATAACTGCTTCCTTCAAAACGTCCGAGACACGCCACGCTTTTCGCTGTCACTTTGGATCTCCGTGCGTCGTGGGCATCAACGTCGTGGTCGTCGGCGCCGCGAAGGAGGCCGCCGACGTGGCGCATCCCCCGGCGACGACAGCCTCGACAAATGCGCGGGCCGCGGCCCCGGGATCGCCGCTGGCCCTCTCCGCCCGCGGCCCCCTCCCGCCACGCCCACGCCCCGCCCACGCCCCGGTCACCGCGCCGCGGACCCGCCCCAGCCCCCACGTCCAGGGCCGACTCTGAGACCTCGTCCCCGCTGTCTTCTTATCCCGATCTCGCGCCCGC
Source organism: Teleogryllus occipitalis (assembly GCA_011170035.1). NCBI lineage: Eukaryota > Metazoa > Arthropoda > Insecta > Orthoptera > Gryllidae > Teleogryllus > Teleogryllus occipitalis. The sequence goes on along the minus strand of BLKR01005663.1, from coordinate 74,614 downwards.
CCACGCACCCGCCCCCGCCCCGCGCCCGCCCCGCGCCCGCCCCCGCGCCCGCCCCCGCGCCCGCCCCCGCGCCCCATCCCCACGCTTGCTCCCCCCACCGCCCCCGTGCCCTGTCCCTACGCCTCGCGCCCGCTCACCGCCCCTCCCTCGCGGTCCACCCCCGCGCCCTGGGCTCTCGCCCCGCCCCCTCCGGCGACACGGGCGGATGATGCGCTCGCCGGCGATCGCTCACCGACGCCCGGGGCGACGCTCGGCCGCCGACAGCGATGGGGCGAGCGCTCATCTCTTTTTCAGAGCGCTGGCGGACGTTGAACCTGTCGGCGTACGATGTGGGTTTAATATTTATTTGGGTCAAAGAAGCCGTATCTGCGTGCTCCATTGTGATCCCACCAAACACTTCATTCTCAAGGTCTTCTAACATTGCTTAAAGTGTAACGTTGAACTTGCTAGACATGTTATTACAATGTCAGTTAAAATATTATAGACGGGTTAATGTCATAATGTTGTTGTCAGATAATTGTCCATAAATATTTGTGTCTGCGTGTATGGCCTCAACAAATCTATAAATTAGATAGATCCATCTGAACTTTCGGAACTTTGGAAATTTTTCTTTTAAAATCGACAATTGTTCATTATTAAAATCCGTTTTCTAACATTCATACTCTAAACCATGAGTTACAATGTACATACTAGAGTAAACATTCTAAAATTGCTAAACGTTTGTTAGCAAGCTGCTTTTTTAATATCATGTATAGTTTTGTTAAAGATGTTTGATGCTTTACTGGTGAATAATTCTGTAAACAATAGTACCACATTTACGAGGGTTTGCGTTGATGGTTTCATGTCTTACAAGCTTGACATCTTTCCTTAGTTTATATACAGAAGGAACTCATAACTAATGATCGGAAATGATCTCCATTTAGACTTTCCAAAGCGACAGGTTTCGAGGCTTTCTAAAATTTTCAGGAAATATTATTCGTGACAGCCCCATGAACAACTTCCTACGAATTTCTCAGCATAACGGCTTCATGTGAGAATGGAAGAAGTCAGAAACAGCTTGTGGTTTAGAAAACTGAGGGAGAATCTTTCCTGTGATACTAGAATACAGTTTAAACATTAACATGCCACTAGCGTGCAATAGTCAGCCGTTTTAATGCAAACTCACTTCAAAGATTTCACCTTATTCAAGTTTCTTTTGTGGACAAAATACAAGTTGACACTGACGAGCCTCTGGAACAGTGTGTTGCTCGGTGCATAGCCTGGACGGAAAGTAGTGTGAAAGAGAAAGGGCATATTTCTCATAGTGAATCTTCTACGTCTCTTACGTGAAGTCAAGGATCTCGCCAGTTTGTAAGGCCACTTCTGCTATTTTAGATGTTCCTTCAAAACCCCTTCATATGTTAATTTATTAACATAAATGAACATTATCATTAAGACAAACTTTATCAGCATATCCAACGTAATTACCATGTAATCGAAAACAGAACTGTTTGTTTCACTGAGTGCTGGCAGAAAACAATACTACCGTTATGAATTACTAAAGTGATGTCCAGTGGAGACTATTTTTAAGCCCGTTTTACACGGTCATTTTTGATCGGTACGGAAAAGTGACGATGGAAATAAATATGTACAGAAATGTGGCGCATGCTTCATTTTTCGGTACAGATTTCATTCAGTTACTTTGTTGCAATTTGTACATAATTGTGGCGTATGCTTAATTTTATCGGTACAAAATTCATTCAGTTAGTGCGATTTGTTTCTTGTATACAGCTTCGAGAGCGTACTAATATGTTGAATTGTAGCGTGAATTAATTATGTAGAGAGAAGTAAAACGTGTACTGGGTTCTAATGACGTTTCATTCCTAATTTAACCTAATGATGTGCTCAAACCTAATATAACAATGTGTTAGACAAAAATGTTTGATATTCAGTGCTATTTCCGAAGTCCAGGGGAAATATTTTCATCACGATTGTGGGCAGAAAAAGAAATGGATCTGTAAATCGCTCTAATCCCTTCATCCAATTTTGATATAGTATCACGTAGAAACGAACTTCCCTTTTTCCATCTATTTTCTGTACAGAAAATGATGAAAAAAATGAACATGTAAAACGGGCTTTATAGTTGACTGTACAGCGCCGGCTGGCAGGGGAAAGCCACCAGTACGCATGCGCAAACCAGTCACTACACAACTTGAAACGATTTGTACAATGCTAAAGTGGTTAGATCACACAGCCAGTGGTCTTACATTTGAATAAAAGCGCATTTCGAGTTATGAACTGTCGATGTGCCAGGTAACTACGATGTAGGAGACTAGGTATGTCAATTGACAGTCAAAAAATTAAATATTTTGAGCCTGGTTCTCACAGTTCTCACTCACAGCGCTCCAAACAAACTGCGCCTTTTGGGGGCCAGATAGAGGGCGATGTGAGCAGTTGATATGCCGTTTTATTCTAAACACGGTCTACAAGTGCACTATGTTATAATGGGCGTGGAATAATAAAAATATAAGTTAGGATAAATGAGTCGAAAGTTTTTTGTTACTAAGTGTGATAGTTCTAGTGATTCTTGTAGATCTTATGAAGTTTTTTTCTTCATTCCGAAGCCTGAATATAAATAGGTGAAATTTGTGGCACAGAAAATTTCACAACAGGATATTTGACACTTACACAGAAAGAAATTAAAGAAAAAAAGTTACATTTGCAAGAAAACCACTTCAGCAGTCAATAGATTGTCATGAAAAATGCGATACGAATATACGCAAAAATTATTCATACCTAGCAGTAAATAGTTTTTAAAATCTTACACAATCAATGCTGTCAAATCTTATCAACCAAAGAACTATTTATAACCTATATGATATCAATTATAAGAGAACAATAAAAAATGCTCATGAGTTAAATTGTATAATTAAGAAGTATTAATCGTCTTTCTCATTACCATGGTCAGACAATACGAATTTTTCTGTACAAAAGTCGTCGGTTTCCGCCGCAGCATTATTATACTTCCTATTCACTATGTATAAATAGTAAGTCGCAAAAGTAAAAATGTATGAAAATAATCATATCTTTAGTCAATAAAGACTTTTTCATAGTACTTTAGACTTTTCTGTTGAAAATTATGGAAATAAATATTTATAATTCTTACAAAATTTGCAATTTTTTTTACAGAAAACATTATATACGCACGACACAGCGTATCTTACAGAGAAGCGGGTAATTAACCTCAAACTGGTTCCACATAATCCAAGAAAAAAGTAAATCGCGTTTCCCACATTGCATTTACCTGATGCGAGGACTTGGGGCACTGCGCTCAAGTATTTTAAGACTGTGGGTTCGATTCTCCGATGAGGCAATTCTATTTTCAGTTGTCAGGATATGTTGTCTGATATGCAATCGCAGTTACATCTGAACATCATTTAACCTGAATTTTCTCTTATTACCTATTGTTTCCCCAGTAGTTAGTGTGGGTAGAATGCGTGCAAGTCGGCGGCAAGTCAGCGCAATCCTTCCGTCTGCAAATCTTACAACTATCCTTGTCCAAGCACTGATGGACATTGGTCCGGAGAAAATATATACTACGATCGATACGAGCTTACGAATCACATGGGCGTAATAGTTGAGAAAACTACAATAGAATCCAGGAGGTTGCATTTGAAATTACGTCCCAGCCGGAAGGAAGATAATCGCCCTAAATCCTCCGGCGGCTTGGAAAGAACGCAAATATCAATACATGTAATATGATTGATTGATTTGATTGATTTTTTCGTGTTTCCAGGCGCGTCAACTACTTCGGTCAATAGTCCCGTTAGTGTAGTGCATGTTTTCGCCCGGGAGATGGCGGTGATCTTCCCCCGCTGGATGGCGAGATCCGGCGCCGACCTACCGTCGGCTAGTGGGGTTTCCCCCTAACCAGGATTCCCACCAACGGGGCACCACCCTAGCCGGGACAAGCTCTGAGCTCCCGACCGGTCTCCCGAAATATGTGGTAGTGTAGTGCATGTTAGTGTAAGTGTGTGTGTAAGGGGAGAGGATAGGACAAGGAAGAGGAAGGACAGATCGCGCGCGGTCCGTGGCCCGTTTGATAGGGTACTGCTCCGGCATTCACCTGGTGTTGATCGGAGAAACCACGGAAAACTACCGATCAGAGCATCCGGCCGCTAGAATTCTCCTCCAGGCAGCAGCTGAATTCGACTTAGCTGAAAAGCTAGTGTCGAAAATCTTGCCGCCGTCCGGACTCGAACCTAGGACCTCCCGGTTAGAGGCGCTGCAGTGACATCAGTTGATACATGTAATATGATTTTGACATGTTTTTAACAATTTAGTTTCTTTTGACATCTGATTTCTTAATATTGATTGCAGAGCAGCCAAAATAATTTATACTGCAGAAATTCAATAACTGTATTCATGTCCCAGCGTTCCTTTGGTGAAAAGTTACGGGTTCACAGTTACATGTGCATGTCCCGGCAGTGCCGGAGACTTCTGAATCAACTCGCTTTTCAGCTCGCCCGAAATCAATACCCAGCTATGGATGCGCGGCCGAAGTCTTCCAATATGATGAGACAGCTGTGACACCCGAAAAAAGTCCTCTCTCCGGACGTTACTCTCGCCCGCATCCGGGCTTCGACAGAGATGACCTGCGCCATTATAATTCGTCGCGTCAGCGCTGGCTACGTCGTTCCAGCCGGCCTCGTCGGCCTCGTCGACGCCGTCTCCGGCGCTTTCTTATTCGACGTCAATGACCTCGAGCGGCTCGTTGTTCTCGACTCTAACAATAGCCAGGCATCGCTCAGGATCTTGACACCTTCCGCGGTACCGGAGTTCTGTAATGCTTCCTGACATGGCTGATTGAAATGGATGTTATACTACATAAAAATTCTTGTAAAAGAATTCTCTGATAAAAATCTGTACGTGTGTTCATATCTCTACTCCACATACAAGCGTTATACAACTACAGTAATAATTAACAAAAATGAAACTAATATTCTCGAAATCAATCAGAATGTTCAACAGTTTTTATTTTTCAATTATTCTTGCCCAAAACGCGAGTAACATAATAAGCAAAAATTTATGTAGATGAACCCGTGGTGAATATGTTATGATCACGCTCATTACGAGTTATTAATGCAAACATTTTTGAATGGCTTCAATTAAGAATTATCTGTGATGGCTTTCAACAACCTTATCTCTGGACTGGAGGAAGAAAAAGGACAGTTGCGGAGGAGACGAAAGCAATTGGCAGGCGGGTGGGAAGACAATTGGCAGACGTGCGGGTAGGCTGTTGGACAAGTTTAAAGACAGTGGATAGCCTTCAAAAGGAAAAGCTTGTCAGTTTGACGGAACATGTTTGATGAACAACAGACCTCCATGTCAGAACAGGTAGTCAAAAGCGAACAAATTGATGTATACTTCGAAGTAGGCAGAATGTCAAAAATTAATAACATTACGGATCTCTGATATGATATCAGAATTTATTTTTATACATAAAATGATTTGAAATACATAACTTCGTCGAAGGAATTCGAAAATTGGTCCCGCACTTCTTACAGCTGCCGCCTCCCTCCAGCCTAACTACGTTTCGCGTCAGTCGTCCTCACCTGAACTCAAGTTTCGACTCATTAATTGGCTTTCAAACCCACTGTTGTCCGAAACATCCCCCCGCGGACGGATTTGGAAACCACTCGCGGCCGTGGGCGAATATCGTGTTTAGATACAGGAGGTTCCATTCTGGACGAATTATGAGGCGGTACATGCCGCTCATCCTTATAACAAGCAAATGCCATCCACGTGGTTTCTATAAGCCTCTCTTTATTGATTTTGAAGTCTTACCACTGCCTTGCACATTTATTTCCGAATCTATATAATCTATAATCAATGCATAACTGGGGAGCAAAAATTCCTAGTTTTCAAATGTTGCTAATCTCGCTTTGTTGCTACTTTTATTCATCCTTCAACTACTTATTGTTGAAAGTGGGAAGAGTCTTTGGAGCACAAGAATACGTGCGGAGATTGTAATTCTCCACTATTCGTCATATATAATTTTTACTGATCATTGACGAAAATAAATTATAAATCTTCTTTACACACTCGAGGAGACACGGGCCCGTTACCCATATTGGCAACTGCTTGCTACCTCGAGAACCTCTCGCCGATTGTCACGTGGCCCACACAATTAGACCGGGCGGTTCGCCGTCTCCTGTAAAGCGCCTCGCCGCATTTGGTGACCGTACACCTGTTTGCACTGCCTGTTGATTTGAATATTCCAGGAAATTTCTTCTTAGCATACTGCCTGCTTACAACGATCTTTGTAATTGCAGAGTTATCTGTGAGGGAACACGGAGTAAATAGTCGGATGGTAATGAAAGCTCAAGGGTTCTTTGGCGGATAATTCAACGGAGCGAGCGAATAGATGGGCATTCCAGAGAGTGAGAGCAACGTCATCCTCACTCCACCCACCATAGCATCCTCTACCTTCACTCCAACCTACCTCTTCACTCCAACCTCCCCCTTCAGTTCATCCTCCCCTCCATTCCACCCTCCATCTTCACCTGCACTCCAACCTCCACCTTCACTTCAACCTCCATCTCCACTTCAACCTCCATCTCCACTTCAACCTCCATCTCCACTCCAACCTCCATCTCCACTCCAACCTCCATCTCCACTCCAACCTCCATCTCCACTCCAACCTCCATCTCCACTCCAACCTCCATCTCCACTCCAACCTCCATCTCCACTCCAACCTCCATCTCCACTCCAACCTCCACCTCCATTCCAACCTCCACCTCCATTCCAACCTCCACCTCCATTCCAACCTCCACCTCCATTCCAACCTCCACCTCCATTCCAACCTCCACCTCCATTCCAACCTCCGCCTCCATTCCAACCTCCACCTCCATTCCAAGCTCCATCTCCATTCCAACCTCCACCTCCATTCCAAGCTCCACCTCCATTCCAACCTCCACCTGCATTCCAACCTCCATTCCAACCTCCACTCCAATCTCCACCTCCACTCCAAGCTCCATCTCCTCTCCAACCTCAACCTCCACCTCCACTCCAACCTCCACCGCCACTCCAACCTCCACCGCCTCTCCAACCTCCATTTCAGTCTCCACTTCCACTGCTACAACCAACTCTACCTCCTTCCACTACCTTCAACTTCCACTCTCACTAGAACCTCCATCTCCACTTTCATATGTACTTCAACTTCTATCTACACCTCTTTCTCCGCCCGCACACGTTCCCCTGTGGAACGGTGCGTTTTTAATTAGCGCCGCTGCGTCTGAACGAGTCAATAAGCCGCCCTCGAAATTGGCACGAAAAATGAACGTATGAATAGGGCGGAGGAGAGGAGAGGAGGTAATTTGAGAACGACCGGGTAATTGAAACTCGTATGCCAAGTAATGCGCCGCTGGCGTCCCTCGACAGGTGGCGCGTGTCGCTTGTAGCGATCTGGGGGATGGGGGCGGGGTTGGCGTGTTGCCATCGAAATGCGAAATTTTGTTGATAATGCGGAAAATAAATTGTACTTGATACTGCAATTCTCTTTTATGATGTCCAATTGGAATCTATATCGTATTTCTCTATTACAAGAAAATGTTCTCTGTAACAGAGAATAAAAAGGCATGTTGAAATCATGGCTCAATTCATCACATTAATCTTTTATCTTAACGTTTGTTACATATATGTTTCTATGATGCACACGTGTTTCTGCAGAGGCGTCACGAGTAGGAAAGACTGTTGATTGTATCACGAGCATATGATATTTATTCAAAACCTCCAAAATTGGAATATGTTTAACATTACAATGAAACAGACAATTAGAGGAGCCTAAATCAATAATTGCTAGACACAGCTTTGTCCAACGTGGCGTCCGTGGTGTATTTCTCTGGTGTTCTGTAAATGGGAATTTCATCATAGATTTTTAGAACAGTTCTCCTTACTTATGGATGAAAGATAAAACTTTGTGGAATATTTTTCAGGAGTATAGCAACATGATATACTGTCATTGGTTGTAGGTTTTCCATATTGTTATTATTATTATTATTAGTATTATTATAAATAATAGTGTTATTATTGTGCTATAAATTAGTGTTATTATTATAAATAATAATAACACTAATAGCATCATCATTATTATTACTATCATTACACTAGTTGGGATAATAATACTATTTGTAAAGGAATTCTAATGTAATATTCACAAAGCACCCGCATTCCTTCTTGAAATGAAGCAGTTGTGTCCGAGCAGGTCAAATGTTTGGACAACGATGCTACAGAGATTACAAACTGAATCTTCCCTAGGATCCTTTGAAAGACATTTGCAGCATTTTAAATGAGTTGCCATTATTGTTTGTTTCTACTTATAACTCTCTCTTATTATCAGTAAAAATTATGCAGAAAATATTTATGTTAAAATAGTTATTTCAGAGATATTTTAATCAATATCTATTAGTTAAATATTAACACGTATTCATTAATCCAACTGTGACTCTGCTATTATGATGTTATGTAAAAATATGAATAGAATTCGTCGCTGTGTTAATTATGATTTAAGATTCATGAAATTTACGTTTCAAACTTTCCTTAGGATTTATTATTGCATTGCTGTTTAATCATGTATGGATTTTTATTACAATGAGGTCAAACGTGTAAAAGTCTTTAAAAATTACAATTTTCACAAAAGGTAAGGAAATATTTTGTCTCCGAAACAAATAAACTTGCGATGAACATACTCATATTATCTTGTTGAAATTGGCATTTTTATTTATGTTGTTAAAATATTATTCGTCGCTGAATTTACTCTGTGAAATTTACATTTCGTACTGTGTGAAAATGTTTGATCTAGAGCCTAAAAGCGTTCGTAAGCTTATTAATATGTTTTTATGAATAATTGGAATCCCGAAATCAAGAGTTTTGACGTATTGTTTTTCTTTGATTTTTGTACAATATTCTATTTTTATAAATTATATAACATTGGAGTTTTAAATATAATTTAATACTTATTCCATAAATAAAATTAAAATGTCTGAAACAAATGCAATGTTTATGTGTTGTGAGAGAATAACAACAGCGAAAATAATAATTTTCAATTCATATTAATTTTATTTTGTTAATGTTAATCCATGTGTCCATTTATTATATTTAGCGCGGTCCGTATATGAAGCAAATTAAATTTTAGTTTTCAAATTAATGTTCTATCCTACATCCGGGACGTGATAATATTCGAATTAATATACAAAATATTTTCACGTCATAACTACAGTATTATTGTTGAGGGTGGATTGATGTACTCCGAAAGAGTCAAAGAAGAGGAAAAAATAACTCGCCGTTGTGATAACAAATTTCATATCCCGGATAATTCTTTTGCAGCATCAAATATGGTTTTATTTCCGAATTTTCATTACATTCTGGTATAAAGGATTTTGTAAGATTAACGAAAGCGGATTTACTCAAATATACTACTCTTGAGCTTTATTTTGTTCCAAAAGTTCTTCACTCAAAGTACGATTAATTAATTTTGGTGGTAATTAAATTTGTTCACATATTACAATTCTTAGAGTAAGAATCTACATCATTAACAATTTCATTAGTCCTTGTTTGATAAATTAATATTGTCATCAATTTTAGAATGTCAAAGTTTTGTCCGATTTACTCACATCTACTCTATCTACATATAATTACATAAGTGGATGTCCGTCACTTTAAAGACCAAACACAAAAAAAATCAAAACAATGGAGTTTAAAATTGTACTGAATTGTACTTACAGTATTACAGTACCAGGTACTTCAAAATAATAAAATTCATTACTTTTAGAATTGCAAAATCATTGAAAAAAAATTTGTATTGTAGTACACTAACATATAGAAGTAGTCATATTAAATTTAAAATTACTACATAATATTAAAATTTTAATTAACGAGAGTTACTTGTGTTTTACACTTATTTTATCAAAATTGCACCTATTATATGAAACAGTAAATATTTATTTCTATAATTATTGAAAAAAAGTTTAAAATAAAATCAAAGCTTATGAATGCGAGTGCGAGAGAACAAAACGTGTGTTTGGGAATACTTTTGCCACTTACCGTAAGTTCTAGCCAACCGGTTACTTCTGAACTCGAAAGGGAAATGGTTAGCCGAGGTATGAGAGAAACATTTGTAAGGGACCGGGTAAAGGTGGAGGAGGGAGGGGGGAAGAGGAGAGTAGGGTGAAAGGGCAGGGATGTGGTCTAAAAGTAGGAATTTCTTTTTCATGTTATTTTTGAAGGTTGACTAGTACATTATCGTAGCAATTTGTGAAAGCATTCATCTCTGTCTTAGAGTTCATGGTCCTAATTGTGCGCATGAGATCATTGGGATTCATTTCTTGAGGTTTGGTACAGCATGGTATCACGCATGGTTCCAATTCCTCCCCGTTTCAGAACAGTCAGGCGGTGCCAAGATAAAGAATATGGGGAAGTCAGATGTGGATCTTCAGAGTAATGCTAATATAGCCCGCAATCATATTGTGGTCCTCGCGGTCTTGCAAGTTGGACAACCCTGACATAAGTAATAGTGATCCTAAATCATGAGATATAAGAAAAAGGACCACAAGAAAATATTATAAATACCCGTCTATGTAATCTACGTACGGAATGAAATATTAATTAAGAGTAAACGGACAACCATGGCCTTACGCAAACCGTAAGTGAACCACCAACCATAGAAAATTTGAAGCTGTATACTTCCGCAGTCGGAATCAATGGATTCTGGACTGCCCGAGAGATGCTGCAAACTAGGTACAGTAGCCAACAATTCGGACGTCATACTGCAATCCACTTCATATTCCACCCTGAAGAAGATCATAGTATTAACGCGAAACGTTGGCAACCATGCTTCCCGGGTCACCCGAGAACCCCAGAGAAAAGGCACAGCGCTCTCGTGCGAACATAAGTGACTGCTACTCTCACGATCCCCCTCCCCTCCCCTCCTGCAGCAGAAGGACGCATCCCAGTTACAACGCAAATACCACGAGAAACACACACACTGCCCGCGTAAGCCCCATCTGCATACTCCTAGCGCATCGCCGCTCGAAAGCAGTCTACATGGCAACCACAGGCGTCGGCCAGCCGTCCTCTTTCACAGTTCTCGCAAACGCCTCGGAAACGGCGTCCGCCGGAGCCACCAACGACTCCGACCCGGAGAACGACTCGCCCTTCACCCTCTAATGGAATCATATATTCCTTCGCAAAAACACCCCGAATTGGAACGGGTCTTGAGTAAACAACGCCGGCGGTGGTGGCTGCCGAGGACAAGCTCACTCCCGCTGGCTCTTTCGCGTTCAGAATCCCTTCCGCTTCGCTAGCGACATTGTCGAGACTGGAAGAGCTTGATGTGAGTTGTCAGTTATGGCCTCTGCTTCCAGCGGAAGCAAGATGTCCCCGCTGCTAAAAAGTCCGTGGACGCGCTTTGCATTGTTATTTATTTAATCATTAACGGGTCTCGTTGCACGACAGCACACTCATAAAACGAACGAAAATATTTCGCTTTAATCATTCAAATATTCTTCTTAAAATCCCTCCCAGCGACTTGCGGACAAGCTTATAAACCGCTGATTTCATGTGGAAAGAAAAGTTACGACATTGCAAGAACAATGTTATTTCCCCCCTTCTTTTCCTGTCTTGAGAGTTTTGCTCCAAAAAGGCATGAAAAAGCGCAGCTACTTAGATCTCGAATACCTCCTCTTGGGTTTCAGGGAAGAAGAATTCAAGAGCGCAACTCACATTTTGGTTCTTAGAGAGGTTGGGGAAACTTTAGTTAGAATTTGTTGGTTCGGTTGAAAGTTCATGCGATATTTCGGAGAGAAGTGTTCTGTTTGGTTTCAAATTTAATGCTGATAAATTGGGTAACGTCATACACGTAATCTTGAATGAAGGAATCCGAGAATGTTAATTGAATTCAGTTAATAAATATGTCGAAAGAATCAGTTCATGATAATGACTAATGAGAGTAAATATATTAAAATGGTGGCTTAGTGAAGATATGGGCAGTTTTAGGCTCTTTAGAAACTGACACATGACAGGATTAAGTAAATACATCAATTAATCAAATCAAAGCAGAGCTTTATGCTCTGTTAAATCTAAATTCAATTTGTATTATGTATGTGGGATCATAAAAATGATTACCATTTATTTTTTCTATGAGATGTTCATTCGCAATGTGTACATAAAAATAATGTTTTTATGCCACTATTCGATAACATAATTTATTTAGAAAAATATAATACCTGTACATAACACTTTCTACTTTTTTCTGTTATCGTATGTCTTCATTATCACTTATAAGTGGAATGTAATTAAATATTCATTGTTATTTATCATTGTTTTATCGTAACCTTTGAATTTAAAGACAGTTGTCACAATAACATTTTACAGACATTTATAAGAATTTTTTATTATGTTTCAGGTACGTAGCAGAAAACAAAGAGGTGGAGATCTTCATGTGAGTGAAACATCATTAATTTCTCGAATAATTAAAAATACCGAGCATAGGTAATCAATTATATTCAATGAATATTCATCACAATGATGTAAAAGTTTTAGAGATTGTTTCATCAAAAGAGTTTTGTTTTCCTTTTCGCAAAAGAGACTATTAGTAGACATCACATATTTAAGTATTCGTAATATAAATTCTGTAACGTTCCGTACAAGGAATGATGAGTTATACGGGATTTTACTGACGTTCTTCAGATTTTAATTAATTTTCCTTGATTTCTTATTTCACTTATGCGTCTGAGTCCACGATTTTTTCGTTCGAAACGCCAATTGCCCGTTTCATTACTTTTAGTCAAATAATTCAAAATAACAGCTTCTTTATTACTGTACATGTGCTCTTCTTTATGATAAATTATTCACGAAAAAAATATTCTGTTCAGATTCAACGGAGAAAATACTTGAACATTTTACCATTATTTAAGGCACTGTTGCTATTCATACTTCTTCCGTTTTAAATACCGTTCATTTCCATTATTTTATTCACCTAGGGAATCGAAGATTACAATTTCTAAAGTTTCTGTATCACCGACTTTGTGTTTCATCATTCATCAGAAACTTCGTGGTTTTAGCCGGGATCTTGTGGTAATTCATATTGTACATGTATGATTACCTCTATCATACATATATACCATCAGAAACATCTCATTAGAAAAATGTTTTTTGAAACTACCGAGTGTACAAATTCAGTTAATGTGCACAATTCCGTTTGCGAAGGCGGAGAACGTAGTTTCTGAGCGTTCAGGTTGCGTATTACTGCAAATCGAAGTACATTACAATTATTTAAATCTAAATACATAGTTCTCCCGTTTTAAATAATGCACATTCTTTATTTCATTTGCGCAACAAATGCGATGTTTCTCACCAAAAATGTATTTTCTCTTTGTCATTAGTTTCTTATCCTTATACTTTCAAACGGTTCACAAGTATTGTTATTGAGTACAATTTTATAATAGTATTGATTGATTAAAACAAATTAAGTACTTCTACTTTATAGCAAACTGAGGTTGCCTTGAAAGGAACCTGGATAACAATGCCACAATTACGTAAAAAGCATAAAATACTTTGATATATTAATAAATAAATGAAGGAAATATTAATAAAATGATTCAGGAGAACGCAGGGGTTGTCAGGATTATTCTGGTTTACATATGAGGGAAAGTATTTGCAGATTTAACAAGATTGTAAAAATGAGTGGCCAGACAAAACATTATTGAAAAAGAAAAGGGAGATAATATATTAAGAGTGTCAATTTTTAACGGTTTTACGGATAATTCTTTTATAATTTGGCCTCCTTCTTCTTCAAGCATTAGACCGTACATCCATTGCACACTCATTGGTCCTACCATCTTGTTTTCGGTCGTCCAACAGACCGATTTCCTTTAGGGTGGTATTGCGTCACGTCTTTTGGAGGTCTGGAATTTTCCATTCTTTGTATGTTGTTTGTCAGAATTCTTTTAATTTTTCTTTTAAATTAAATATACCTAAATCATTTCATACATCCTCATAATTTGATATTTTGGTGTACTTTTAATGGAAGCATTACCCTTTTGAATCAAGGCATCCATTTAATCATTATGAAACATCCCGTTGGTAAACCATTGTGGTCTCTGAACGTCCTCGTGCTTCGTTATTGCAAAACCAAGTGTATGTAAACACCTAATTTTCCATCTTTAAAGTACGTACATTTTAATTTTTTCATATACACAAAAAAAATCATTCACGTTATTTCGTGTCACCAACACCGTATTGACTTTCGTCGTGAACTACTGATGAGAAGAGCATTATCCCATTGAAACGCGTCACCTATTCACTCAACGCGCCAGGCCCCGTTGCTACCGCACGGCGCGTAGGCCGTGGTGGAGCCCGGGGCGCGTGGCCGCGAGTAGCACGGGGCGTGCAAGGGTGTGATTCCGCGCCCGAGAACGCTCCGCCCCCGGCGTATGCGGGCGAATGCGGCAGGCGCGCGCCCTGTGTTTACATGCGGCGTCCGTATTGATGCGACGGCGGCGGCGGCGGCGGCGGCGCGCAGGAGGCGTCGTGCCAGCAAGTTGGCGGCGGCGCCAGACGTGGCGTCGCAGTCAGGAAAGCTGTGGGGAGGCTGCTAGAGCATTGGTGTGGGTAGTGATCATGTAGGTGGCGTTGGCGGTGATGGCGTTGGTTGGTGATTGCGTTGGTAGTGATTGCGTTGGTAGTGATGGCGTTGGTAGTGATGGCGTTGGTAGTGATGGCGTGGGTAGTGATGGCGTGGGTAGTGGTGGCGTTGGTGATGGCGGTGGTGGTGGTGATGGCGGTGGTGGTGATGGCTTTCGTGGTGATGGCATTGGTGGTGATGGCGTTCGTGGTGATGGCGTTCGTGGTGATGGCGTTCGTGGTGATGGCGTTCGTGGTGATGGCGTTCGTGGTGATGGCGTTCGTGGTGATGGCGTTCGTGGTGATGGCGTTCGTGGTGATGGCGTTCGTGGTGATGGCGTTC
>BLKR01005663.1:0-59510 GCA_011170035.1 Teleogryllus occipitalis | reverse complement strand
GGTGATGGCGTGGGCGGTGATGGCGTGGGCGATGATGGCGTGGGCGGTGATGGCGTGGGCGGTGATGGCGTGGGCGGTGATGGCGTGGGCGGTGAGGGCGTGGGCGGTGAGGGCGTGGGCGGTGAGGGCGTGGGCGGTGAGGGCGTGGGCGGTGAGGGCGTGGGCGGTGATGGTGTGGGCGGTGATGGCGTGAGTGGTGATGGCGTGGGTGGTGATGGCGTGGGTGGTGATGGTCTTGGCGGTGATGGCGTTCGTGGTGATGGTAAGGGTGGTGATGGCAATGGTGATGACAATGGTGGTGATGGCGTTGGTGATGAGGACGCTCGAGGTGATGGCGTTGGTGGTGGTGATTGTAGAAATAGAAGTGGTACTGATGGTGATAGTAGTGATAGTGGTAGTGGTTTGCGGCGGTGACGATGGAAGAGATGAGGGAATGCGGCAGGCGCGGTGATGAGGGAGTGACGGAGTGGGTGGTGGTAAAAGAGATAAGGTGACAGAGGTGGAGAGATTAAGATCGTTTGTAAGAACGAGATAGTGGCGGTAGAAGTGGAAAAAATGGTGGTATGGGCTTGCTAGGAGCCGATAATCATTACTGAATTAAGGTTGATTGCGGTTGTAACTAAGAAAATCATTAGGATCGCGGATTTGTGATGATAATTGGTATGGGGGTTATGGGAAAGACGTTCATGTTAAGTGTCGTTTCCATTGTGAATAATACTATCCGCTTATGGACGATATTGGCGAACAATGCTTGAGAATTTTGTGAGAAAAGTGACGAGTGATAAGGGTGATGATGGAGCAGAAAATGCAGTCAGTGGGGAAAGGGTTGATCGTTCGCAGGAAAATCGAGATAATGTCCAATGAATAAAAGCGAATGTAGGAGCGGATAAAAAGCTAGCAACTACACTACAAGTAAGGATAAAACTAGCCTTCTGTGTATTCGAGTCTTACCCACACGCGAGTCTAGGAGACCAGCGGACTTTTCTCGAGAGGCATCCCGTGAGCGCCTGGGTGTGACTCGCCCTTTCTTCACCAGATGTCGGTCTCGGTTAACTACAACCGAACTCTCTGGTTGAAAGAACGTGAGATCTTGTTACGTCGAGAAATTGCCGGAGGCGCTTTGCCGGGCACCTGCCAGGGTTCTTGTGCATGCCACAAGCATGACATGACCGCTGAGATATTTTTATCTTTTCAAAATTCCACGCCCCTCAACCGAGAAAACTTTAACCCGTGCACTGGAGATTCAGAGGCCAGTAAGCTAATGTCTCTTCCATGGAGACGCGCCAGTAGGAAGTGTTGAAGTTAGGGATGTTCAAGTGAAGCTGATGAAGTACAAGAGGTTGAAGTGGGCAGTGTTGAAGTGGAGATGCTGAACTAGAGCAGCTAGGGTGTAAGTGATGAAGTGAAGATGTGTTGGTAACGATGAAAGCGTTGGAGTGGATACATTGGGGGCTGGGAGAGGTGTCGAAGCCTCATGGCGTAGGTAGGGAAGCACAGCAGGCCCCAGGAGGCCCCGGGCCGAGCGCTGGAAGTCGAGGCGTGCAAAGGAGGCGAGGAGGGGTGCGGTGGTAGCAGCCGCCATTTCCCACGCCGCTCGCGGCCTCGCAACAGCCGGCGCCCGCCCTCGCCGCCCGCCCCACCCCCACCGCCGCCGCAATCACTCCTCAGCCTCGAAGCGACTCAGCCGCAGAGCCCAAGCGCTCAAGCTTGCAACGCCATCTCTTCCTCCAGCGCATCTTCCCTCGCATTCCTCGCATCCACTCCCTTGCCGTCTTCACACTACTGATTGCTCTCCACGCTATCCCAGACTTTTCCTAGATCATTTTCTACCTTACAATGTTTCCCTATTTGTCATTATCGACGTCTTCAGCGCCATTTCCACGTCCACCTACTCTTCCTTGACGCCGTTCTAGGCTCCTTCTTGTTTTATTCGTATGTCATTCCTTGCCGCATTCCTAGGCTCTCCTTGCTTTCTCCATGTTTGTCACTATCGCTGCCATCCCAGCCTCCTCCACGTCCTTCTACACCAACGCACACATATCCATCTCCATCACCACCTTCTTCTTCTCCTTTACAACCGCCTGCTCATCATGGTCTCTAACATCAACGGCTCCATTGCAGCCTCCAGCGCCCCTATTGTACCTCCATTGACACCGACTCCATCGTCAGTCTCCATGATCGCTATTTTCATCACTATTTCATTCTTAATTTCTCCATTTCGATTTTTTCCATTGTGGTTGTAATAATTGGTTTACTGCACCCTCAGACGTTGCTTGCAGTTTGTCTAGTTTATTGAAGCAATAAAATATTATTACATATCATTATATTATACTTTACGATAGCTCAGATTCTACACCCGTCCCTCTGGCCAAAACTTCCAGATAGTGCTCAATATATTTGTGGCATTCAAGCAGCCTCTATGCTATTTGCATTTTTAACTTGAGACCCAAATTGTGTCACTCTTACGAAACGATTTATTTCGACTCTTAATGACTCTGAGAAATCAAATTCTTAATATCATATATTTACCTTTCAGTAGGTTATTCTCTTCAATAAACTTTTCAGTTCCTTTATCCTGAACTCCATCACATTTTACTCCCCCCCACACACACACAAACTTCGTAACACACCATTCTATCATTACTTTATACGCTTCTTTCTTTCTTGCGTCTTCGTCTTCTCATCTACCGTTTTCAACCCCAACTCCTCAGGTTCATCTCCTCGTACGTTCCCCCGAATGTTCTGGTATCAGCACGTCGCCAATCTGCTACCACCGCATCGCGCTCCGTCCACATCGCATCTCGCAAAGCATCTCTCGAGCCGTCACAACCCTCGCAGGCGCCACCCACGCCCCACCTCGCCCCGACCCACCCGCCACCCCTACCGCCGTCCCACCCCCATCCCTGCCAAGGCCGCATATGCCCTCACCGTCTCAGTGTTCGCATCTGCCCTGGTCCCCCACATCTGCCCACACCGCCACATCCACCCACGCTCCCCCATGCCGCCTCCAGGCCCTCCCCATGTCTCCCCACGCCTCGCTCTCACCGCATCTGTCCCCTCTCTTGCACCCGACCGCGCCCCGTCAGCGCCCCATCACGCCACCGTCAATGTAGCTTTTCCATCTGCCCCTTCCACCACCGTCCAACCTCCACGTCTGCCCCCTACGCCACCCCCGTCACATTCACATCAACACCCGCCACCTTCACAACTGCACCCATCACCGCATCGAGTTCTATCTCCATCGTTTTCACATCTACCCCTCATGCCGCCTTCACCTTCACATCTGTCGTTGCCGCCACCACCTTTGCATCGGCCCCCGCCGCATTCACATCTTCCCCCATCACCGCTGTTTTCGCATATGCCCCCGCCGCCGCTCCTGCCGCCTTCTCTTCCCTCGCTTTCTCTTGCCCTCGGCCCTGCCATTTTCGCATCTGTCCCCGCCTCCCCCGTTCCAACTTAGACCGCATATGCCGCCACCACCTCCGTCTTCGCATCTGCCTCATCCCTCCAGCCCCCACGTCACCGCTCCCCGTCGCATATGTCGCCGCCCTGGCACACGCCCCCAATTCCTGCTACATACACATCAATCCCCGCCACCTTCGCATCTACTTGCATCACCAACTTTGTCGCATCTGCCCTGCCGACGCCCCCACTCTCACATCTGCCCCTGCCGCTGCCGCCTTCGCCTCCTTCGCATCTCCCCTCGCCGTCTCCACATCTTTCCCCATCACCGCTGTTTTCGCATTTGCCCCGGACCCACTCTAGCTTACATCCGCGCCCCCACTCCGCCACCACCATTGAAGCCTTTCCATCTGCTCCCCTATCGCCGCCGCCCCACCTCCACCACTCAACCCAGCCGTCGCCCCCGCCACATTCGCATCTGCCCCAACGCCGCCCCCACCCCCACATCTGTCCCTGTCACCGTCCTCACATTAACATCTGCCCCTACCGCAGCCCCCTCCGCCACCTTCGCATCTGCCCCCATCGCCTCCCCATCTTTCCCCATCACCGCTGCTTTCGCATCTGCCCCGTCCCCATCCACTCTCGCTCACATCCGCGCCCCCACCCCGCCACCACCATTGTAATATTTCCAACTCCCCCCTGACGCCGCCACCTCACTTCCACATCTGACCCCAGCCGTCGCCTCTACCATATTCGCATCTGGCCCAGGCACTGCCCCCACCCCCACATCTGCCCCTGCCACCGCTCCCACTGCCGCCCTCCGCCGCCCCCTCCGCCGCCCCCTCCGCCCCCTCCGCCGCCCCCTCCGCCGCCCCCTCTGCCACCGTCGCATCTGCCCCCGCCGTCTCCCCATCTTTCCCCATCACCGCTGCTTTCGCATCTGCCCCCGTCCCCAACCACTCTCGCTCACATCCGCGCCCCCACCCCGCCACCACCATTGTAATCTTTCCATCTCCCCCCTGACGCCGCCACCTCACTTCCACATCTGACCCCAGCCGTCGCCTCTGCCATATTCGCATCCGCCGCCCACTCCGCCGCCCCTCCGCCGCCCCCTCCGCCGCCCCCTCTGCCACCTTCGCATCTGCCCCCGCCGTCTCCCCATCCCTGCTGCTTCCGCGTGTGCCCCGCCTGCCGTGGCGGGCGGCTGGCGGTCTCGTCCAGTGCTTATCTCTGCGGGCGACGCCGTAACTTGGCGCGGGGGCCACTGAGTCCCGAGTTGCAGTAGCGGCTGCGCTTAGTGACGCCCTACTCCCGAGCCTGCGCCAGACTCGGGTCTGTCCTCAATCCTGATGTACATGCCCTAAGACCCCGCCGCTGCCTCTGCCGCCGCGGCCTCTGCCGCCGCCGCCAAATGGGCAGTGGGGCGGAGCTCGTAGAAATTTGTCAAAACTGCAAGTGAATTCGAGGCCTCCATTCATTAAAGGACCATCATTTTTATATACTATATCGAGAACGAAATAACGAAATGAGTTTTATTTTTTGAAGGTGGTTGTGCGTGCGTGGTGATATAATTAACGAAAGGAACGTTGCATCTGAAAATGATGGAAATGTTAACAAATAAATTGAGCTCTTACAACTTAATGCTCCAGCGCCTATACATTACATGAATTTTGACAACTGAAACATTTTTAATACATACTATGTTTTATGCTGCGAAAAATTCAAAACTAAGTAGAGAATGAGCAGATGCAAAATTATGCTCTTACAAATTTTGTTCATACGTAGGGATAACATTTTTCAAGCGGAATAATTCATTATCATAGGATGAGTTTGTTTTCATTACTTTCAATGGGCATTTTTATTAATTACCCTTCGATTAGTCTGTTGAAATCATTACAATCACAGTTCACCCTCAATTGCTACATGCGATAACTATCATTTCAATGTCTTCACAACTATCCTGGTATTGATGCAATGAAATGATGGGCGAGTGTTAGTAACGAAAAAAACAATGATGATGGTGGTGCATTGGCTGAATGAAGGAAAGGAGGAAAAAACAGTAGACACCCTAGAAAACCAGCCGTTACTATTCTTTGCCCCTACAATTTCACATGAATTGACTTTGAATTGAACCCCGCAGCAGGATAACCAGGTCGCCTCTAATCGGCAATTATCTATCACATTTAGATAAACATTTTTCATATCTATAAGAAAGCATATAAACAAAAACATAACAGAGGAAAGGGTTTTAATATGGTAATCGGGAAACAATTAAATTCAGTTTTATTCGATAATGTACTCTGTCAATGTCCTCGACCACACTCAACCAAAACTAACTGGCATTCAAATATCCAGAAATTAAACTCACATACGCAGTAATAGGTCACAGTTCATACAGAAGAGGTAATTCCGAGTTGGGAAGCAAGGACACACAAAACTAACATTTACAATATCGGAGCATAAACAGTAACTCCGTGCAGTACTATTTGTACGTGCTGTTCATTTCTCCTCGCTTGTCACGCTGCCTGTCTCTCATTTGGCTACTAGATCACAATCCGTGTCGGTTCTACCCGCTCTTTTGCACTCGGGTGGCGTTCCACCACGACACGAGAAACATCATTAGCCCCTTACACTGCCAAGGGCGAAAGAAAGCTGATACGTCGTTCGCAGCAAAATGCGACTTATGCAGCATTATTTACGCTTTGAATTAATTTTCAGCAAGAGGTAGTGTACAATGACTTTATATTGTAGTTAAGTTTTTTAACGGTCAAATAAAATAAAATCGCTTCATTCTGAAGTGTTTGAATTCACAAATCGTCATGCTAATTAGAAAACCTCTTAACACCATATTCCCTCCTCCACTCGCTGTTTCCTTCATGATAAAATATAATTATCAAAGAAGAGGAATAAAGAAAAATAAATAACAAATTAGCATCTTAAATAACTGAATTCCTCAGTATTTCAATTCATCGAGAACGGAAACTAAAATTCTGATAACCGGCTATGGTTATTCTTTTCATGGCAAAACTGTACAATCTGGAGTTACGAGGTATGCCAATTAGAATGACGAAATAGTGTTGTACGATCGCCGCTGTAGTTAAGGTGGTGTTGATTGTAGGCTGCAACTGCGTTGTTGTAGCGCTGAAAGTTGAAGAGTGGAATACGGGTGTCGACAAGACATAAAATGTCACATTATTAATATATATTATCCTCATCAGTGTACCACAAACAATTATTTATTGAATCTACTTAACGTGCCCACGTACTCAGTGTATTCATCCATTAATCATATTTCCGAAACAATGTCAATATTATTCAATGTACTCTCAATGTATCGTCCTCGGCTGCTGAGGACCTTCGGGCAAAACAGAAACAAGTAATATAAAAATCACTGTATCCAGTATTACATGGCAATAGAAATATTGGAAAGGTCTATTGTTAGAGAGAGACTCAAACAATTTTGTACGTTGTTATCATAAATTAAATACGTACAATTACAGTGACATCTATTTTGAACATGGGAATTATTAAAAAAACTGCTATTACATTCTATGATAAAACTGCACGCACTTTCTCACTCGCATTTTCACGCAAAATTACGCGAAAAGTACTGAAATTTTCGAAAAATGATACATGACCTTATTTCAAAATCTATCTTTAAGGCATAGATTTCATTAAGGAAAAATCACTATCTTCATAATTATAGTTGTACTAGGATGCCGAAAGAAATTTTAACTTGTGCAATTTTCGAAAAATCAGGGGTTTTAACCAACATGAGTCCTGCACCATTCTCTTAAACGTCTTTCACGTTATCTAACAGTAAAATGTAATAAAAAACGGTGGAGTCTTTTTTTGAAAATTTGGAAATTGTCCCTGAGACTCCATGTAAAGTAGCCCTCAAAATTAGAATATCAGTTTCAATTACAAGGGGCCGCGACATCAGCTACATCGCTTGGGGAATACTGACTTTTGATAAAATCGGCTGAACGGTTTAACCGCTAGCGTTGTTCACACACGGACGGACGGACGGACGGACGGACGGACGGACGGACATACAGACGAACAGCCGGTTTGCCGTCAATCAATATTTCGCTTTCAAGGACCCAAAATACATCAATTCTGGCTACAGCACGTGTAAGAGGTATTTTTTCTAAATTTATCAATTGGATTTATCCACTTTTTCGTCACCAGGGTCCGGCAATAAGAGTTTTCAGCCGAAAATTTGCCGTTTTTTTTCGCGCGGCATTACATAACTTTTGCTTTACCCCGTTGCGAGAAAGAAACTAAATTACTGAATAATTTTTCAAAAATACACAATAAAATTATACATAAAATTTTAGTGAGATTGAGAGAATGTTATATTTCTTTTCTCCGTAACAAAATGAAGACATCTTAAAATATTAAGAGACTCCAAATATACTATATCAGCATTTAAACTCCGTATATTACAGCTATAACTACATATATTGCAAACCATTCTTTATCAGCATTTACCGGTAGCTCATTGCATCAACTGATGTCACTGCAGCGCTTCTAACCGGGAGGTCCTAGGTTCGAGTCCTGACGGCGGCAGGATTTTCAACACTAGCTTTTCAGCTAGGTCGAATTCAGCTGCTGTCTGGAGGAGAATTCTAGCGCCCGGCAGCTCTGATCGGTAGTTTTCCGTGGTTTCTCCGATCAACACCAGGCGAATGCCGAAGCAGTACCCTACCAAACGGGCCACGGACCGCGCGCGATCTGTCCTTCCCATTCCTTGTCCTATCCTCTCACCTTACACACACTTACACTAACATGCACTACACTACCACATATTTCGGGAGACCGGTCGGGAGCTTAGAGCTTGTCCCGGCTGAGGCGGTGCCCCGCTGGTGGGTGAGTCCAGGTTAGGGGGAAACCCCACTAGCCGACGGTAGGTCGGCGCCGGATCTCGCCATCGAGCGGGGGAGATCACCGCCATCTCCCGAGAAAAAAACATGCACTACACTAACGGGACTAATGACCGAAGTAGTTGACGCGCCCCCGGAAACACGAAAAAATCAAATCAAATTTACCCCAAATGCCCCGTGGCAGCGGGCCAGGAGACTAGGCTCGGCCCCACTGTGCGCTCCCCTCTCCGGCGCGCTCCGGCCCTCGCTTAGAGGGGCGTCGGGACCCAGCGCGCTGATGGGCTTCGGAGGCCTTTGAGAGGTCACGGAGAAGATAATGAGATTCACCAATTACAAACCTCGGAGACGGATAGCGTTCCGCGTGAGTTATGTGTGTGGCTGACATACTGAACGTGATGCAGGGTTGTGGGCGTTTGGAAAATAAGTACTGCTTGTGAGAAAGCTTCGGTTGCACGTTAATATTTTAATTTCATTTGATGTGTCAAATACGGGAAAAAAATTCCCTCTCATTTCCTTGAGTTGTACAGATTTCGTTTCAACGTGCACACTGCTAGCTGTATCATTTGTCAGAAGATACATTTTTTTTAATTTAATTTTATTTTATGTCGCTTTTTAACTACTATGGTCATCAGCGACATCATTACAGATTTACATTAGAGAAATTTTTATGTGACATTTGTACATTTGTACATCAGTCATTAATACATTGAAATTTGCACTAAATATTCACATTACACATGGTCTATGTTTTAAATTACAAATGGAAAATATTGTCTTTACCTGTATGTGTCATGCATACATTCAATAAATTATCAGTTATCAGTAATGTTACATTATATTACATATTTACATCTCTCACATAATTTGTATTTAATTTAGATAACAATATACTGTCTGTATTTATGCAGAAGATACATATTTGTTGAAGTTTCAAATGAACGTTTACTTGTAGAAATGAATGTTGAAACCTCTGGGGATGACAGTTAACTTCAGTCATGAGTGTTTAATATTTGGTACATCCGAATTTGTTTAAAGAAAACTTATTTTTTCTTGGGCAGTATCAAAGTCATTTGAAAGAAGTGTCCTCTTCACTGAGAAGCTTTTAAATTATGTGATTAATGATAGTTTTAAGAATGATTGTTTAGAAATATTTACATTAAAAAATGGCACAAATGCATTCACAGTAACTCATGTCTTACATGAAGAGATAAAAATCTGTATGCATTTCATTGGTACACAAAATGAAATAGCACTTGAATGTTCACTTTTTATTCAAATACACACAGAAATATGTTTACATTTCTACTATTTATACAAGGAATGAAACTGTCCACAAACTTTACGAGTGAAAATACGTTTACAGTATGGCACGTCGAATCTTTCTCTTAACAACCTTTCAGCAAGTTCTTTCAGCTTTGCACTCAGAACTGTTTATTACTTTAAAATCCAAATTGCACACACCTATCAATCAATACACTTCAATTTTTAATAAAAAGCATTAATCCAGATTCTTCTTTTTCGCTTCCTTTCTTGAAGCATTAAAAAGTTAGAGTGGAAACTTCTTTTCGCGAAGGAATGTGCAAGTCTAAAATCCTCTTCTTGAAAATTACAGACGATAATGGGCAAGCGGAAGTGATAATGGAGCAAATCACTTCCAGAGGAAAGATGCAATTTTTCACAAAATGAGAGATTACGAAGAAAGAACCGAGAAAGCACTTTTCTCCCTGCATTTAGGACGCTTGAAATTAGAACTCAGTTTAAAGTATTATCACCGCGCTCCGAAATATTTCTTGAGCCACAAATTCGCCGCCGTCCAAAATTATGCGTTCATAGTTTTGAACGTATGGTTGTACGTTGCGATTTGCATGTACTAGCGTAAGAGGCATTGAGGATGAAAATACCATTCATGATTCATAGGATTGGTTTGGTTTGGTTTTTTCGTGTTTCCGGCCGCGTCAATTGCTTTGGTCATTAGTCCCGTTAGTGTAGTGTATGTTTTTCTCGGGAGATGGCGGTGATCTTCCCCGTCCCGATGGCGAGATCCGGCGCCGACCTACCATCGGCTAGTGGGGTTTCCCCCTAACCAGGACTCTCCCACCAGGGGCCACCGCCCCTGCCGGGACAAGCTCTACGCTCCCGACCGGTCTCCCGGAATATGTGGTAGTGTAGTGCATGTTAGTGTAAGTGTGTGTGTAAGGGGAGAGGATCGGACAAGGAAGAGGAAGGACAGATCGCGCGCGGTCCATGGCCCGCTTGGTAGGGTACTGCTCCAGCATTCGCCTGGTGTTGATCGGAGAAACCACGGAAAACTACTGATCAGAGCAGCCGGCCACTGGAATTCTCCTCCAGACAGCGACTGAATTCGATCTAGCTGACAAGCTAATGCCAAAAATCCTGCCCCTGTCAGAACTCGAACCTAGGACCTCCCGGTCAGAGGCGCTGCAGATGATTCATTGGATTAGAATCACATTGCTGATGAGTAAACTATAATAGGCACAATTATAATTCCAGTTAATTACACAATCATAACAATTACACATTGAACATTCATACCTTCTACCACACAAAGAGACTTACCCCACTTTAAAGTTAGTGTGGTTCTTTTTTTTACTAGTTTCTTTACTTTATTACTAGTCATCTTGAAATACAGATTTTACTTTCACTTCCAATATTTAATCATGGTTGAACGAATGTACGAGTAAATACTACTTCATGAAAAGTTTTATATTTCACTCTCATCCCTTAGCAAATTGATGGAGAACATTTAACATGAGAAGGGTGGGAGAAGTCCGAGGCCTAATGTTTACCAAACGACCTCTGAGCAACGGAAGACGCGGTCTGGGAAGGAGCAACGCGCGGTTTGGAGGCGTCGGAGCTTTCGTTCGCTGGGGTCCCCTGTGGAAAACGGACGCCGTGGAAACGGCGACGGTGACGATGCCGCCAATGGCAGTGTAGACGGTTGCACTGGCGGTAGCGAAGGAGGAGGCGGAGATAGGCACCGCGATAGATAGATGCTTCGCGGCGCCGTGGCGACGGTGACGGTGACGGTGACGGTGACGGTGACGGTGACGGTGACGGTGACGGTGACGGTGACGGTGACGGTGACGGTGACGGTGACGGTGACGGTGAGGGTGACGGTGACGGTGGATGGTGGATGGATGGTGGGTGATGGTGGGTGATGGATGGTGACGATGGTGATGGACGGTGACGGTGACGGTGACGGTGACGATGACGGTGACGGTGACGGTGACGGTGACGGTGGATGGGATGCGGTGACGGTGACGGTGGGGATGCAGGACGGTGACGGGATGGGACGTAGGATGGTGACGCAGGACGGTGGATGGTGATGGGATGGGTGGATGCAGATGACGGTGACGTAGACGCAGATGACGGTGTGACGGTGACGGTGATGCAGACGGTGACGGTGACGGTGACGGTGACGGTGACAACGGATGGTGACGGTGACGGTGAAATGGTGACGCAGGATGGTGATGACGGTGACGGACGTGACGGTGACAACGCTGGCAATGGCAGTGTACGGTTGTACTGGCGTATAATGGTACAGGTGGAATTGGACAAACAGGCGAGGTAGAGACGGAGATGGATAGAGGAGGATGAGGAGTAGAGGCAGATTTGGAAGAAGAGACGAGGTAGAGACGGATTTGAATGATCATTGAATGATTATTTCGTGCTTTTGGACGCGTTAATTGTTATGGTGATTGTCCATAAGTGTGGTGCATGTTTCACGGGATGCGGTAGTGATTTCCTCCGCTAATGCTCAGGTGAGCCACCAACTCACTCGTAGGGTTGCGGTTTTTTCCGCAAATAAGATATCTCCCACCAGCGAGGCACCGCCCCAGCTGGGAATAAGTTCTGACCTCGCGACTGGTCTCCCGACATGGGTGGTGTATGTAAGTGTAACAGTGTGTAAGTAAGGAGTATCAGAGTCAAAGCAAAATGATGAAGGAAATATACGTGGCCCGTTTATTAGATACTCCTCCGGCATTCACTTAGGTTGATCAGAGAAACCACGGAACACTATCGATAGGGAATACACCCGGTTACTAGAATTTTCCTCCATACAGCAACAGATTTCGTCCTAGGTAAATAGCTTGTGTCAATATTCTGCCACGGTCGAGGCTCGAAACATAGTTCCTCTCCGGGCAGAGGCCCTCGTGACATCGGTTGATACTTGAGTTACCTCTGCCGGTAGGTAGCAGAGTTAGAGGGGAAAATACAGGCAGAGTTGCAGGGAGAGTAGTGTTGCGGCGATACGAGAGTCCATATCGCGCGCCAATTCGGCAGCGCGGGACGCCGGCTACGGAAGGCAGCAGGGTCACGAACCGGCGCGAAGACCGCCCAATGAGAAGTGAGCGGCCGGCGAGCGGATCTGCAGGCCCGAGGCGAATCTGCGACGCTGAGCGCTTCTTAACGGGCCGCACCGGCCGGAGGGGCACTCAGTAGTGAAGTGCGATCCTGAAGTGAAGTAGTGACTGTGAATCTGGTGCTAACTCTGCAACGTTATTTGGTTTTTTCTCTCCGGTTATTTTTGGACGACAGTGCACGACTTTTGGACATCTACTGGATTTCGGGACCCCACAGCTTTGTACTACGGACTACGCTTTTGGATACTTGTAAACTGGATCACGCCTGTAAAAGTTGAACCAATAAATTGTTATTGTTGACTTGTGTCTTTTCACGTACACCAACAAGTAGAGGTAAAAGAGAAGGCGTAAGTATAGGTAGAGGAGGGAGATAACGGTGAAGGTAGTGACAAAGGTAGAGGAGCAGGGCTGATAGGCGTGGCGGCAAGGGTGGGGACGTAGGCCAGGGACAGTTTCGGTGGCAGAGGCGACGGCGCTTGTGAAGGAGGGTTACTAGTAGCGATGGCAAAAAACATCGATGTTTTCCAAAACGATATTTTGCTTTCGATGTTTTTTCCAAAACGATATTTTGTTGCAAAAACATCCATGCTTTTTAATTCCTAATTTAAAAAAATAGTTTTTAAATAATGAGGGGTTAAGAACGTTGTAGACTAGCAATCGACAGCAAATTGTTGTTTTGCGTTGTTTTGAGAAACTTTGGGAGCTACTCGTATTATGAATATATATTCTCACCAGGCGTGTCCTTGCCTGAATCGACAGTGAAACACGCATTTTTGTTAATTTTATTCTTTACATTCGATAATAATTTTTACATACATCTTTTTAACATCGATGTTTTCAACGACATCGGATACCCTTTAGCGATATATCGAAACATTGATGTATCGATTGGTTGGTTGGGTAATGATTCCGGGCGCGCCAACAGCTTAGGTCATTAGTCCCGTAAGTGTAGTGCATGTTTTTTCCTCGGGAGATTAAGGTGACCTTCCCCTCAGAGGATGGCGAAATCCTGAGCCGATCTACCGTACTATGTGGTCGTGTAATGCATGTAAGAATAGGACAAGGAAGAGGAAGAAAGAATCGCGCGCGGTCCGTGGCCCGTTTGTTAGGTACTGCTCCGGCATTCGCCTGTTGTTGATCGGAGAAACCACGGAAAACTACCGATCAGAGCAGCCGGCCGCTTGAATTCTCCTTCAGACAGCGACTGAATTCGACCTAGATGAAAAGCTAATAGTGAATATCCTGCCACCGACCGGACTCGAACCTAGGACCTTCCGGTCAGAGGCGCTGCAGTGACATCAGTTGATGAATGAAGCTACCGCTCCCAGTCCGATGTATTGATGTTTTGGTACAATTTGCCCACACTGCTTAGAAGACGGGTTCTGCGAATGCCCGCAAGCGGCAGAATTGGGGTAGCGGCAGCAGCGGGGGCGTGGGTAGCCAAGGGCGCGACGGCAATGGCGATGGGGAGATTCCGTTTTGCTTTGAGCTTCGGTCGACCACTGAGTGACCACTGCTCCGGGTTCCCTGCGCTGCGTCAAAGACGTGGACGTTGCCCGCAGCCCACTCCGATGACGTTCAAGAGCCACGCCCACTTCCCCTTAGCACCCACCAGGATCACGCGTGGCTGGCGTGGATATTTCGGATACTTGGAACACTCGAATTCTTGGAATACCTGCATGTGTGGTCGTGTGTATTTCAGTCCCGCAGCGGTCAGCGAACAAGTTTTCTATTCCTATCTACTCTCTACGTATCTATATTCCATTTCTATCTTCCAATCTACGTATCTAGATTATATTTCTACCTTCCTATGTACGTATCTAGATTCTATTTCTATCTACCTGCCCAGATTCTATCTTCCTATCTACCTATATAGATTCTATTTCTATCTACCTATCATCTACTAATCTATATTCCTATCGCATTCACATCAAGAGGAATTTGTGAACAAACATTTCGTTATACGTTCCATCGGATATCTCATATTTCTCAGTTTTGAAAATCTTCACCATTCATCTCAACACAATCAAATTCAATCCATTAATAAAACTGCAAGAAAACATTTTGGAACTGTTAGGAAATGGAAATCGAATCGGAAGTTTTGTTATCAAAATCCAAAATCATAAATCAAATCGTATCCAAATTTTTTTTAACTACAACGTTAATTCAAACTATTTGACGTAATTGTTTCTGAAGTTATTGATGTATTTTTAAAGAGAAAGTCAATTTTTTCTTCGAACACAAGTGATTCAGATCACGATTTCATTATAATATTTTACCCACATTTATGTTTTTAAAAACATTTTAGTTTCATTAAATTTATCCAAAATTTCAAACGCAAATTTAGTCAGATAGATAAGTCATCACATTTTCCGCTTTAAGAAATATCCAAGTTCCGATGCTTTCGGCACTACGTCTTCATTTGTACATTTCTACAGAACTACATATGGCTCTTGGAGCAATGAGCGCAAAACAAAACAGGTGGAAAATTATCAATTATCCTCTGTACCTTTTTTCATAACAATCTTCTCTTTTCTGAGTAAAAACATTAATATAATTGAGCTAGTCTCTTGTCTTCCCGTTTAAGGCTAATCCCGTTTAAGGCCCGTTAAATGTAACTTCATTTTCTGTGCACGTCTTCTAGAATTCAGTGGGAAATACTATTATTCAAATTATCGTTTCCATGTTGTCGCGGCAGGAAGTATTATTCCGAAGGACAACATGGATAAGAGCCAAAAATGTATTGTTTATTTATCCTTGAAAATAGATTTTATTACATGGGAGGGTGTTTTTTTTCTGTTTTCAAAATTTAAGTAGTATATGACAGTGTAGGGATCACAGATTTTTGAAAATGTGCACACAATTCACTTTTCTCCATAGCACGACATACGAAGTTTTAACTGTTTTTTGACGTAAAATAAATAAATAAATAAGGCTCACTTCATCTAGCTCCAATGATGCAGTCTTTGTAGCACTTTGCAACCGCCCGATTACCCTTTCCCCTAGTTTTCATTGCTGTAGAGTATCCTCCGTCTGGGCCTTCTAACTGTTGTGGTTATTTTAAATCATCAAAATCATGGTATTTCCCTTGTTTTAGGAAGAAGAGTACTTGCACATGATTAATCATTGTTATTTTTACACATAGGATACCAGAAATGCATTAATCTCAAAACATTAAACTCAAAACTCTAGAGTAAAAGACCCTTTAACAGCCTTGATTCAAGTTGCTGCCAGACCAATCCTGATTACAAGTATTCTTCCTCGCCATTGTTTAAATACTTCCACAAACGAAAAGGTCATCTGGCGTTGAGACATGCAGGAAAGTATTTCTTTAAAGAATAAAACGGAAGTGATATCCCGCCCGATTACTCTTTCCCCTAGTTTTTATTGCTTCAGAGTATCCTCCGTCTGGGCCTTCTAACTGTTGTGGTTATTTTAAATCATCAAAATCATGGTATTTCCCTTGTTTCAGGAAGAAGAGTACTTGCACATGATTAATCATTGTTATTTTTACACATAGGATACCAGAACTGCATTAATCTCAAAACATTAAACTCAAAACTAGAGTAAAAGTCCCTTCAACAGCCTTGATCCAAGTTGCTGCCAGACCAATCCTGATTACAAGTATTCTTCCTCGCCATTGTTTAAATACTTCCACAAACGAAAAGGTCATCTGGCGTTGACACATGCAGGAAAGAGTTTCTTTAAAGAACAAAACGGAAGTGATATCCCGTCCCGCGTTTGCGTGAGTGCATTATGCAGCAAGACATTATGCATGCAGACAAGTTTGAGCCAAACGCACGACTCACCTTTTTAAATATCGTTCCAAAAATAATTAGAAATTAAATTTCATGTAATTTTGTTAACTGATGTTGCTGTCAATAGTTTTTTCGAGGAGAAATGACAAAAAGAGACACATTAATATGTTCTTGTAACTCCCCCTTTCTATATCAATCTGTTCTCTTGAAATTCAGATCTATTCCTTCATCTCGACTTACAAGGACCACACAGGAAACATGCATCTCAACTGCAACAAACTCTTCTTAAAGGAGTTACGCTATTATCTTCTATGATCTAATTAACACCATCAATATTCTCGATAATAAGCTTAGGGTAATTAATTACCTCCAAAGGACTGTTCCCTTGTTTCTTCACACACAGCAAGGTTCTGAGACTTCTCACATATTCCTAATTAGCCACAATCTCGCAGCCATCAGCAAACCCACTAAGCACCCCTCCCACACAACGCGCTTGATCTCGCCTTCGGCGGCTGTAATGAGCTGTGTTCCGCAAGGGGAAACTCCGTCTTCCTGCTGGGAGCCACAGCTGTCGCTTCGACTTGCAGCAAATCCTTTCAGGGTCACCCAAATAGTTCGTTTCTCAGCTTCAAAGCGAAATATAATACATGTTATTTAATATTGAATTTAACTGTAGTGGTTCTTATTTAAAATTTAAGGTCATTTAATAATCGTAACTAGGTAGACCAATGCGAATTTTCGGCTTTCGAAACCATTGTTTTCACAGGAGTATACTTAGGCGGTTTTTCGCGACGTGCAATGGTTTTACTATTTAATTTTCTACCATCTATGCAAAACCTAATAGCGTTATTTTTCTTCCGCACTATCACAATCTGACTTACATACGGAGTTATCGATTTCTTTATAATTCCTTCCTCGAGCATCGTGTTTATCTGCTTCCTAACCTCAGTTTTATACATTTGGGGAATCGTATATTGCTTAACCTTAAAAGGCTTCTTATCTATTAGCTCAATTTCGAATTGATACCCCTTGACTGGATCTGTAGAATTCCCAAAAACATCCTGATATTCGCTGATCACTTCTTCAACTGCGCTACTGCTATCAATACCGTTCTCGTCGACCGCACCTTCTGCCGCTATGTGTGGAATTGGTTCCCGGTTTCTTCGATACGTTCCGCAATGTCGCAAATACACAGAGTTTCGTCCTCCGGTTCTCCGACCCCTAAACAATGTTGTTGCCCTTGTTCACCTTGAAATGTTATACACCTGTTACTTACGTCGACTTTGGCATTATACATCTTTAGGCCGTCGATCCCCAGAATAATTGGACGAATTAAACTCTTTACAACAATTGCCGGAAACTGGATCGTCACCCCTTGGACCACTAATTCTACCCAAATTTGTCGACTTTTAGTCTCAATGCGCCTGCCGTTAGCTGCTCGAATATCCAGTTTTTTAGTGGGTAATTCTGCGATTTCAGCTCCGCTCCTTTTGATTCGATCGTACAACTCTTGTGACACCGCACAAACGTTCGCCCCAGTATCGATCAACACCTCCGTCGCCATGTTCCTAAATGTCGCCTTTAAAATCAAACACGTGCTCTTTTCTAACTGTCTGTCCGTATCTTCCCTTAAGAGATCTTCTGCCGATATTTCAACACTTTCAATAGTCAAAATTACCTTTGCCTCGCCAACATTTCCGTCCGAAATATCCCGCCTACCTATTCCGAACTTCTTTAGTTTTCCTGAACGATCGTGTTTATTCCCACATATTCGTGTTTCTTTTCATCCTTAGATTTCCAGGAAAAGTTATTTCCTGTCTTCTGCTCAAATTTACCATTATTGGTCCTATCCTCTTTCCCCCCTGGGCCATAAATCTTCGGATTTCCATTATTATCGTAACTCTTCCCTTCTCCTTTATTGTTATCAGGGTTGTTACTGTTGTTATTTACTCATTCATATTCCCCCATCAATGTTTGATCAAAGCGGCTTAATCTTTCGACGAAATCTTTGGAATTCCCTGGCATCGAATTCCATAACAAGTTCTGAATCCCGGTCGGCAATTGGCGAATAATAATTCTCATAATTTCATCCATATCCGCCCTCTCTTCGCACGCTTTAAATGCTGCTATCTTCCGCGTCGCGAAATCAGACATCGATTCAGTACTGTTCGTCCGATACCGTTCCCCCATCAGTCGATATTTTAGTTCAAATTTGTGACTTTCATTCCAGTATCTTTTCAAGAATTTATCCTTCCACTCCCCGTAAATTGTTGGTTCAGGAATTAAAGATGTCAGCCAATGATGCGCTTTCCCTGACATTGCCTGTCCGACTACGTCCATCTTTAGTTTCTCAGGGATATTATTAATAGTAAAATAACTTTCTAGTTTTGCTAAAAACGACCATGGTTGTTCTCTAGTATCCCCGTGAAACTTTAAATGACCTGTAATTGACAAAGACGCTATTGAAGTCACAATATTTCCCTGGGTACGCGCCATCATGATTTCGTTCCCTAATTCATGTATTTGATGTTTTAAATCCGCTATTTCCTTTTCGGATCTATCATTTCCCATTACTTTAATGTTCTTTAACTCTTCTTTTATTTGGGATTCTATCTGGCAATCTGTATTTCCTAATTTAACTTCAATATCGCCAATTCTATGTTCATGTAGCTGCGTAGTCTTTGACAACTGAATTATACGCGACTCGGCGCCTGTCAACTTTTCACATTGTTGTCGCCCCATATCTTCTAATTCCGACATATTTTCCTTTAAGCCGGTCAATTCTGAATGAAATTTTATACTAAAATTTTCCTGCTCCTGACAATTTTGCGTAGTTAAACTATTCAAGGATTCAATCTTCAAATGAATATTATTAATTTCTGTTGACGTATCTGAACGTAATTGCGCCATTTCTCCCCGAATTTCCTCTTGCAAGTTTTTCAATTCCTGCATTAATTTTTCCTGATTTTCATCCAGACGTTTATTTAATTCACAACCAATATTTTCTAGCTTAACATTATTATTTTATAATTGAGAACTCATGTCCGTGTTCATGATTTCTAATTTTGCTTCCAATTTAGCACTATTTGCTTCTAATTTAGCATTCAGGTCGGAGTACATGACGCCTAAGTTTGCATTTAAATCCGCCATCATTTCTATTATTAAATTATTAGGATCTTCTTTTCCCGATGCTACCTCTATGATGTCCATTGCCGATGACGCTCCCTCTATTGATTCGCGTACAGGTTCTGCTTCGGTCGCCATTACGTTCAAGTTCTCAGATCGCCATTTCTTACTTCTCGGATCCATCGTTATTTCTTTATCAAAAATTTAAAATATAATTTCTCTATTATTACTATTATAACCTTGAGCACAATGAAATGGTTTGGCAAAATTTTCCTTAAACTAACAACTGATTTCCATGCCAATTCTTTGCTTCAGATTCCTCCTGATCGATTTTGATATATTTACGCAATTTATAACAAAGTCGGCCCTACGTTGGGCGCCATTTTGAAACATACCCCTAACTGGTACAATTATTGGGCGATTCGTCGTAACCCGTTTCCAAATTTCTAGTAACGTGGGCGCTAGGAAAAAGGTTACGATAATATTTTAACTATTATTACTCTGATAAAAAACTGAATATTATCCTGCTAGCTGGGTCGATGGGTCACGTCAGAAATAATCGCTATTATCTATTAATAGCTGATTACCCGATCTGCCATCTATACAGAATGGCGAGGAATCTGAAAACATATATTATTTGATCTAGCTACTTATTAGCTTGAATTGGCCAATGAAAATCATTTTTATCTTTCTTTCAAGAGAAACTTAATGTTTATTTCTTATCAATGCAGCAAATTAAAATGAAAAAAAAATTTACTTTGAAGAACTTTCTTGGTTCGAACCTTATACGGCGATTCTGGTCTTCGTATGCTCTTGATTGGTACTCCCTCGAAAACACGCCTTCCCTTCTTGTATTTGAAGCCCCGAAGTCCCGCAGTCCAGTTACCACGAATCTTCTTCTCTTCTTTCTTGACGAACACCTTCGATTCACCGCTTCGCATCACTCAAATATTTGTTCCAGCTCCACTATATTAGGTCTGATGCCCGTTCTCACCGTATAAATATCTAGTGCTTTTAACTTACACCGCACAGAAAAATCTCTCAGTTCTATCTTCCGTTTATAGCAAGAAATGCAAATTCCTAACATGCACAAATTAATCTATTTTCGAGCGAACTGCTCACCGTCACGACATGCGACCGAATGAATTTTTCCTCCCTTTTAAAAACCCATAATGCCTCGCCTTGCCTCCACGGTCAGATGAATGTTTGTTTATCCTGACAACCACGACGTCGTTACTAAGGCGCCATATTGCCTATTATTTGCCCTGCCCATTTACGACAAATATTCTGTAATAAAACGTCCCCATATTGGTATGTCACAATACCAATGCCATTTCAGTACGTCCAATCACTAGGAGGGGGAGTCAACGGCGAACCGCAGAATAAAGTACTATAAACTGAAGGTCTTAGTTTTATACTTGACAACTAATTATACATATTTTTAGCAATATCTTTCTATATTTTCTGCACGTTTGTGTTAAAATATTTTGATTTTTTGAAGTAAGGAAATATCGTACAGTACTTCCATCATTGTAGACTTCAGGCGAGGAATCTGTGCACACGGATGATTTCACAAAGGATGGATATGGCTACACTGAATGCCGTCTGAAATCAACGACTTTCTAACTTTTCGACAGGAGGTTCGGCAAACAAAAGTTACAATCGTATATCGTGAAAGAAAATATGAAAGAAAACCTATTAAAGCAATTGCCGGCGCAGGCATAACCAATTTCTGGACAATTACAGAACGTAGCTTGCATTTTCCTATCCCATGTTTTTTTGAAAAGCATCAATATGTGCAGATAGCTCTACAACGCATGCGTAGTGTCTTCCTACACATGGGTCTCTCTTACGCTTCATCATCCGTCGATAGTACTAATACCTTCTCGCCTATGGGCCTCGTGTCGTAACCTTTACTACTCACAAAATAAAATGTTACTTTCACAACGTGTATCATAAATAAATATTAAGATCTTTGTTTTAAAGTTATGGACCATTGTAATATGACTTAGCAGCGTGACATGTGTTGCGGGTTGCATAAGCTACTTTGTTTGGAGTGTTTTTTTCCTCCTTATACGAAATACTATACAGAATGTCCACAAACTCCCGTTACACACACACACACACACACACACACACACACACACACACACACACACACTGTACTCATGATGAAGTACTAAATATAAGAAGAGATCTGCACAAGTATCAGACCATGATATCAATATTCACCTTCCTCTGTTAAGGTTTGAAATTACAAAGTTTTGTCTGAAGGAGACAAGATATCCGAAACGTCATGTTGTTAAATAATTAATAGAATCATTCATAAGGTGATTGTCACTAATATTCTCTTTGGACATTACACTACGTATGTTAAATGTCAGAAGTGAGAAATCCTGAAAGAACCAAACTCACTCATCCTGCACATTCAAGTCATCTGTTTTATTGAAATATCAGAAAATGTGTAGTTCGGGCACTTTTTGAGTTTCTCATTTTCGGCATTCAATTGTAAGAGAAAACATTGAACTTTCCTTGGCGTATTATACACCAAACTAACAGTATCCGCAACTTGGTTTGTGGTTTCTTAAATTAATTTAGACAAGTTCATTAAAAAGGTAAAAATAAAATATCAAAATAATTATTGAAAATTCTTTACAATAATATTGCATCATTTTTCCTTGACATTGATATACAGAATAAATAATTTAGATTGACAAAATAATGTTGGGCAATTATATATATATATATATATATATATATATATATATATATATATATATGTTATTAGTAATGTACTTTTAATATCAGATAATTATTTGGTTCAAGAGATGAGAGAAATAATAACAAATTCGTTT
The DNA here is from genome assembly GCA_011170035.1 of Teleogryllus occipitalis. Classification (NCBI taxonomy): domain Eukaryota; kingdom Metazoa; phylum Arthropoda; class Insecta; order Orthoptera; family Gryllidae; genus Teleogryllus; species Teleogryllus occipitalis. The sequence goes on along the minus strand of BLKR01005663.1, from coordinate 37,098 downwards.
GCTGTAATTATAGCTTCCTAAGAAGATATCAGCAGCAAGCATATAGCAGCAGGTGGACGTTTATACCGATGGCGCCCAGATGCGCTCTCACCACACACGAGTTATGAAATGGGAAGGGTTTTCTCTTTTTGAAGTCATAGTACGAAGCAAAATCTCCAGGAAGCATTAAACGGTGATAAGTAAAGCAAACCAAGGTATAGCCGTCAGGAGCGGTTGACCTGATCGATATTTTCCATTCTTTCTGCGATCAATTCCAGGCGAATCTCGGAGCCGTTCCTTAGTAAACGACCCTTGTACCAGGCGCGGTATTTACTCCTGGTTCTTGTTCTCCTTCTGCCCTTACACATACACAAACATAGTTGCATTACACTATCACACATGTCAGGAGACCAGTTGGGAACTTAGATCTAATTCGTGTGGGGACGATTACCATCTGGAGGGGGAATTTTCGCAAGCAGATGTGTACGTCGGCGCCGAATCTTCAGCGGAGGAGTAACCCCGCCTGGATATAACATTCAACACACTTACGAGAGTAATGAGTAGCAGTTGACGTAACCGAAAACACAATAAAATCAATCGCCTAGAATGGCTCTATTGTTGCGTAACAATGCACTGCCCCTTTCTGCACGTCAAACTCAGGAAATCCCAAACACGTTCAGATAGCAAATATTTGGGTAACTTTCTTTGTCTTCCGACCTTCGGATAATTCGGAACCTTCGTTCCTTTTTCCAAAATTCAGCAAGAGGAACTAAGTTTCCACACTGACGACGTACTCGTGGCAGCGATCAACGAACGAATTAGCAATTACAGTTCAGAATGATTTACACAAATAGCACAAAAATTAATACCCTTATTTATAAATAAGTTTAAGGAGCCCTCTTTAGACTATTTTAAAAACATGAAAGCATATTTCTAATTGTAAAACCAATTTCGTTCATAATTTTTTCTTCGAGTTGTGATTTATCCTTAGGGAATCGTACTTCCTGGAAGACCCTAGAACACACCGTTCGCCTCTAAGATCGCGTGTCTCGTTCCAGAGCCCATTAGTGAAGCGGCACAGAAAGTTCCTGCGCAGAAGTTTCTGCGTATGACGACGCGTCACGAGCGAGCAGGAACGTGTGAGAATGCAGACGCTCCGCTAGCGAATGACGAGCATTCATGTTGCCGAAAGCGCCAGAACTCTCACTTCGCCAGAGTGAATTGAATTGAATGGGCTTTATTTTACGTGGCGAGACTCAGGCATGAGGCCTGCTCTTCCGTCTGACCACGCAAATTTCGTTACACTCCTTTCAACAAGAGAAAGAAGGTATTACTTGGGCGACGAAACAGGCGATATGAATTTAGCCCAGAGGCATCATTTAGGCTTGAGGATCTTTTACATGCAGTAAATCTACCAACATGGGACAGCCGGCTTTACTTCCCCTCCCGAGGAAGGCGTACGAAGGATTTTTTCGCCCTTAAAAATCCACGGCTTCGATCGGGTTTGAACCCGCGAACTTGGGTATAGCAGTCCGATACGCTAACCGCTACACCACCGCCACCGCTAAAGAGTGACGTCACTGAGCGAGACCGCCATCACTTTGATGGTGAGAAATAGTTGAAGCATACGGCTGATCAACAGTAAGGCACCGTTATCGGTGAATTCTAAATGATTCAAACGATTAGAACAGTTTTTAGTAAAAGTTTTAAATTTCTGGGAGTTCAATGTTACTATACCGTTTTCGACAAAATTTAAAACGATTCAAATAAATTATAGTCAAATTATGAGATTTCTGTCTGATTAACAGTAATGCGCTGTATTCAGCAAATTTCAAAATGTTTCAAATGGATCAAATAATTTTTACTTGAGAACTGAGATTTCTGTGTGAACAAGTTGATACGCCGTTTGGGCAAAATTAAAAATGATTCAAATAAAATTTAGTCAAATACTGAGATTTCTGGTCGATGAGCGGTAATGCAATGTCTTCAGCATGACTGATTAAAACTATTAAAATAATGTTCAGTCAAAAATTTATATTTAGCCTAGTTCTATTGTTTCAGCGTATGTTTAATAAAACAGTTGTCACATTTAGTTAAATGCGCTGTATTGTATCTCTAGAAGAACAATGAAACATGCACAACACGTCTATTGGTCTTGTTTTTGTTTGTCCCTTTTTGTAACTACTAATTTTTAGTTCAATCTGTGTTCTTTTAAATAAACACGATATTTAGTTCATTTTGCTTGTGCGCAAACGGATCCTCAGTAATAACAGAAAACTTTCTGGTTATGAAAAATGATGTTAATAAAGACAAAAAGATACAGAAACACTTTGTTCTAGATCAATCCTTTCCAATGACCTCCTTTCAGGACGAGCTAATTCAGAAAAAGCCCGGGGCATCGCCAGAGTAACTTCCTCTTTCACATCTCTTCTCCTTCCCTTGACACAGCTCATCCTCTCACATTTCTCATTTCCTCTTTTCTCCTATCAACCCCTGCGCACGGCCCAAGGCATCTCATTGAAATCGAAATCTCTGTAGCAATTCAAACTAGTTATACTATAACAGCACGTACATTCTCGTCCTATTTTCACGCAAAAAGTACTCAAATTCTGGAAATATTGTACATGATCTTCATTCAAAATCTATCTACAAGGGACATATTTCATTAAGGGAAAAATCTCTGTCTTTAATATTTTTGTTGTTGGGAGACTCCGAAAAATGTTTGAACTTTTGCAAATTTCGAAAAATTGGAGTTTTCAACGAACATGAGACCTGAACTATTCTCTTAAACGTCCTTCACACTATGCAACAACAAAATGAAATAAAAAACGATGGAGTCATTTTTATTGAAAATTTGGAAAATGTCCCAGGGGTTTCATGTAAAGTACCCCCCAAAATTAATATATCAATATTAAATTCAAGGGGTCGCGACATCATCCAGATCGATGGGGAAATATCACTTTTGGAGAAAATCAGATGAACGTTTTATGCGCTAGCGTTGTTCAGAGACGACGGACAGACAGAAAGATGTTTTGCTGTCATTCGATTTTTCGGCTTCAAATATCCACAAAATATGCGTTGTTTCTACACCACATGTTAAAGGATTTTTTCTCTAAATTTAGCAACTGGATTTATCCACATTTTTTTTACAAGAACCCGGCAATATGAGTTTTTTTCTGCCACGTTCTTTTCCATTTTCTTTCCCCGTTTTCCTGTGCAGCATTACAGAATTTTCTCCCTACTCCGTGGCGAGAAAGTAAGAGTTTACTAAATGTTTCTGAAGCAAATTGAGACTGTACTGAAATTCAAGCCAAATGAAACCAGAATAAAAATGTATGAATATGTTGACTAGAAACAATACTCTAGCGTAAATCATCCGTTAATTAGTAATGCGAAAATAGAAAAAAAACTTTTCTTGAGAGACAGAACAGTTTTAAATACGAGCTTCATATTTCACGAAAGGGAGCGGCATCCCCCTCTACAATCCCAGTCTTCCAGAATAGAAGAATAACTGAAATATTGTGCGAGAACGTGGTAACAACCCATGCGAGTGGACAACATGCCAGTGGTCGCCATGTGCGGGGACCCCGCAGTCACTTTTTTGGCCAGCTCTGTCCTAGTTAAGTGAACTTAGTATGATCTCAAATTACCACGTTCTTTGCCTCTCATCCACAATTTGCTCAGTGGCGGTTGGCCCGTTGTCTGTCAACATGCATGTGTTTCTGGTCGGCACTGGTCAGACACTTTCGACACTGGTTCAGCACAGGATAAGATTCGAGGGGATCTAACATCAAGGGCAGAAAGGCAGATTTAACAATGCTTCAACGGTTCCCAACAACGCATCCCAGGATTGCAACGACAAATTCAGAATTTGAAAGCGATTACACGAGAGTTCTGAAGCAGCTCATGGAGGTACAAGAGAGAATACCAGAGAAGCCGTAAGGGAGTCCTCATTCAGGTGAATCTGAATGTGAACTTCCGAGTTAAATTTTTGGAAACCAAAACCGGTGAGGTGGCAGAGGGCATCAACTAATGCCATTGCAGTGCCTCTGATCCGGAAATCCCAAGGTTAGAGACCCGATGTAGATTTACCTCACTAGCTATGTAGCTAGATGGAATCCATCCGCTCTCTGGAGGAGTATCCTAACAAAAAGTACACGGACCGCGCGCGCACACCTTCCTTACACACACACTTTAATGCGCTACACTACCACACAACCCGGGAGACCAGTCGGAAGCTTAGAGCTTGTCGGTAGCGGTGCCACCTTGGTGGGAGATAACTGGATGAAGAAAACTGTTAGCTGATAGTTAGGCCGGCGCCAGAACTCGCCATCCAGCGGGAGAAAACATCGCCATCCCCCACAATAAAAGCATTCCCTACACTTACAGGATTAATGACCATAGCAGTTGACGCGCCAGTTGGTTGGTTGGTTGATTAGTGGTTCCGGGCGCGTTAATAGCTTAGGTAATTAGTCCGGTAAGTGTAGTGCATGTTTTCCCCTCGGGAAATGGCGGTGATCTTCCCCCGCTGGATGGTGAGATTCGTCGCCGACTTATCGTCGGATAGCGGGGTTTCCCCCTAACCAGGACTCTCCTACCAGTGAGGCACCGACCCAGGCCGGGACAAGCTCTAAGCTCTCAACCGGTCTCCCGCAATATGTGGTAGTGTAGTGCATGTTAGTGTGTGTGTGTGTGTGTGTAAGGAGAGAGGATCGGACAAGGAAGAGGAAGGACAGATCGCGCGCGGTCCGTGGCCCGTTTGGTAGGTACTGCTCCGGCATTCGCCTGGTGTTGATCGGAGAAACCACGGAAAACTACCGATCAGATCAGCCGACCGCTGGAATTCTCCTCCAGACAGTGACCGAATTCGACCTAGCTGACAAGCTAGTGTCAAAAATCCTGCCGCCGTCAGGACTCGAACCTAGGACCTCCCGGTCAGAGGCGCTGCAGTGACATCAGTAGATGCACTGAGATACTGTTCCCGGTTTCACGCGTCAGAAAATACGAATCAATCAATCAATCAATCGATAGCAAAGAGAACCATCTGGCTGCGAGTACGCGCCTCACTGACCAGCCACAGAAGTTCAAGGGCCCCTTTATACTGAGACTCAGCAGAGGTTCCGGGTGGTGGGTCAGGTGGCAAAGCATTGATTCAAATGGGAGTATTCACAAGAGCTGCACAGTGGCGCCGCTCTGACAGTGGTGCACTCCCATCTCCAACAGCAGCGCAGACGCGCGTCCGCTCCACCGTCAGGAGAAATGGCTGCTTTTACAGTTTTAAATGGCTGTCTTTACACTAAGCCACCCGCACGCGCCAGTTACCTTATCTGTTACCGTGTCTGCCTTGCGACAATGGGCGCCCCCAACGGTGTGTCTCGCGTATCCTTCGTTTCACGCGCTGTCGCGTCAGATTGTGGCTGCGCGCGCGCGCGCGTGTGTGTGTGTGTGTGTGTGTATGTGGTGTGTGTGTGTGTATGTGGTGTGTGTGTGTGTGTGTGTGTGTGTGAAAGGTTTCGGTGCTTCTGGGTAGAAGCATCGCGTGGCTGTTGTGAAGGCGGCTTAAGGTTGCTCACAAATCCGGTTCTGACGCCAGATACGTTTCTCCGATTCTCCAACAACCGTACAAACGTATTCCACCAGATCGTACTAATGTGAACCACTATAAAGGAGTTGTTTGTATTTAAATAATAATGTTTAATGATTAGACTTGGAATGTTTTCAGAGCTCCTCAATATGTCTCCTGCGTATTCAACCTGTCGGGCAATAAATACGAGAAGTAAATGGAATTCGTTGGAAAAAATGAGAATTACTAAAATATATCATTTTCAGTCAAATCATGTGAAGGCATAAATTCTAAAAGCTTTAACGTTACATTAAAATAATAATAGTGTGAATATTGAGGGGAAAATCTCGATTATATCACGACTGTATTTGCGGCGAAAGGGCGTATCTATTTCTATTTTTCTTTTTAATAAAGCGATATGAATGAAAAAAGAAAATGCAAATGGAAGAACAAACGAAAAAACAATATTTGTTTTGGTTGGATCTTTACTGCTTTGATGTTTTTCTTACCCCTTTTTCAAAACCGTCCAAAAAAGAAATATTCGTACGTTGGCAATATCAAAAAAACTATCTATGTTCCACTTAGAATACATCGCGATGTATTCACGATGCTTCGTCGAGAAAGTAGCGATGCACGGAGGCAAGCTGATTGATTGATTGATTTATTGATTTTTCGTGTTTCCGGGCACGTCAACTGGTTTGGTTATTAGTCCTGTAAATGTAGTGCATGTTCCCCCCCCCCCGGAGATGGTGATGATCTTCCCCCGGTGGATGGCGAGATCCGGCGCCCACCTACCATCGACTAGTGAGGTTTCCCCCTAACCAGGACTCTCCCACCAGCGGGGCACCGCCCCAGCCGGGACAAGCTCTAAGCTCCCGACCGGCCTCCCGGAATATATGGTAGTGTAGTGCATGTTAGTGTGTTTGTGAAAGGAGAGAGGATAGGAGGGAAGAGGAAGGAAAGATCGCGCGCGGTCCGTGGCCCGTTTTTTAGGGTACTGCATTCGGGTACTGCATTAGGGTACTGCCCGTTTTTTAGGGTCAGCATTCGCCTGGTGTTGATCGGAGAAACCACGGAAAACTACCGACCAGAGCAGTCGGCCACTAGAATACTCCTCCAGACAGCGACTGAATTCGACCTAGCTGAAAAGCTAGTGTCGAAAATCCTGCCGCCATCAGGACTCGAACCTAGGACCTCCCGGTCAGAGGCGCTGCAGCGGAGGCAAGCGAAAGATAGCATCAAGAACGGTGCCGCCGTCGTCACCGCAGGCCCCGGAGGCGGTGCAGGCAACCTCAGCACCCAGATGCTGTTCACGGGCGACTGCCTTTGATGAGGCTGGTGCGGCAGAGGGCACTTTAATCGAGTGATAAGCAGCAGAAGCACCCCCCGAGCAGCAGGTGGAGAAGATAATCGATGCCAGGGGATGCGCTGAGAAACTAAGGCCCAACCTGGGAAACTACAGTGCTGGTGACCATGTCAGGCCTCAGAAAATGAGCCGAGGAAGGTAGAGTTTATCAAATTTGGATATTGATGCAACACTCAGTACATACGGTAATCATTTCTTATTTATCAGATGTCTGCTCCTATAGGAAGATGAGTAATCACATGTGAACGTACTAAAATAATTCCGTTTTCTTCCAAGTATCAGCATAATTAATTAGATATGTTCTGCAAACGTTGGCAGTTATATTGTATATGTAACGCTTTCAGAACTGATCATATGTTACCATTAAAATTTAAAAAATTCGCTGATATGTTAATTGTTTAATCCAAAACGTATATTTACGACGATTGATTTTTAATGCTACCTAACGGTAAAGGGATCGTTTTGGTTAAAACATCGAAAAAATAACGGAGACCGGATTACAATTGCGATTGATCTTTTTCCACATACCCTAGCACTTTCTTTTACTATTTCTTAAATTCTAATACTTACCAAACACAAATTAAACTCTTTGATGTTGATACAAAATTAAAGTAAATTTTATACGCCTTACGTATAGGCTTATTGTAGGATATTCTGCTATCCTGAAATTATCGTGCAATTCTGAACTTAGAAGCGTGCCAACAGGCCATTGTGCTTATGTGCCAACAGGTCATTACAATATCATATTCCGATCGTGGTAAATATAAAATATTTCAATTATATTTTCAGAAACGCGTTTCACTCTGTTCACAGGGTAAATTGATTGTAACGCTCCAACTTCATTTCATTTGTTTGTAAACCTTCATTTTATTTGTCATTGAGAATAAATACTGAACGACACAAAACATACTGGGTATTTCGATTTTCCATACAGTACATATGTTATACTTCTCGGTGGTAACTTTTCTACAGCTTTTGCTTTAGTATGATGTAATCGCAAGAACTGCCCTAGTTTAAATTTTGGAGTGGCTAAACAAACACTATCAGCCAAATACGAAGTAAGTCCGTGTGTTGTTGACTAGCTTGTATGTTGATGTCATCTTCTGTGGAAGTCAGAATCACATAAATGATTAAAACATCCCCATTTTTAATTCTCATTATGCACAAACAACGGTACGAACGCGAGGCTTGCCAAAAACTTATGTTCGGATGAAATGATAAAACGTTTTGCCAACAAATTGTGTTAAGCATAATGACCATAACAATTTAATCAGAACATTTTACAGCCAACTAAACCTTATTTCAATCTTCACCAGTGACAGCAATATTTTCAACTTCACACTAATTTCCCCCATCATTGCGCTGTCTCTACATCTACTCGTTTCCCTTATTTGTCCCTTATTAGTTCGCTTAATAGGGCTCAATCCGTTGCTTATTTCACCCTCCACCTTCTTTCGATTGCGTCGCCATCCCCGACCTTCACCTCAAGCCCCTTCTCCTCAGCCCATCACCTGCTCGTCGGTCGCCAGCTTCATTACGATGCCGTTAATGAAGACGGAGAGGGGCGGGGCGGGGACGGGCAGGGCGACGCGGGATCGCTGCTGCAAGCTGCTTACCGGGTGGTAATTAGCACGATCGCAAGACCCGCGCTCCTTCCCCTCCGAACCTCCCCTTCCCCCAACGTACGCCATTCTCCGGCCCCTAACCCTTCCTAGATCACTACGCAGTAACCCAATTTACTACAAAAGTCGTCGACCCCATCCTCTACCATACCTTCAAAATCGAATCCTTCCTGTACCGGACGCATATACTTTCCAACAAATAGCTGCAACATATGGAAGAATTGAAGAAGTGTAGAATGTTTGTTATAATAGGATTCATAATGTTGTGTGAGTTAAGGTAGTTGGGTTAAGTTATCTTAGCAAAAACACACCAATTTAATAAGGCCAATTTGATATGCTTACGGCGCATCAATGACAATGGCGGAGGCCGAAGGACGGAGCCTTATGATAGGACAATGATAGGACGGCGTCAATCTCACCCTCTAGCGAGGGAACATCTCCGCTTCTCTCACCACAATAACGGGACGGCAGCATCACTAAAAAGAGACATTCGCTCTCACTCAAAAAAAAGAAATATTCCCTCTCACAACTTGGGCTCCGTCCTTCGGTCGCCATCCATTATCATTTTCTGCAGCTGCTATTGCAGACAACGAGGGAAGTTTTTTCCTTTCGGAGTCACGCGGCATCTCCTTAGCAATGTTTGAAGTCTCCCTCTTCAGACACGCTCAACCACTCCCACCTCTTGAGCATGACGTGACACCAACCTCTTTGAGCCTTCGATATCAAAATCAACTTCAACTCAATATATCGAGTTATACGTGGTCCTCAGTTGTGTTTCATACGGTCATAAGTGCATTATTCACTTCAGACAACAAAGATTAACTATACTTCCTTGTTGGTTGGTTGGTTGTTAGTGATTCAGGGCACGTCAACTACTGAGGTCATTATTCCCATACGTGTAGTGCATGTTTTCCCTCAGAAGGTGGAGGCGATCTTTCTCCTCTGTATGCCTCTCCGGCGGCATCCTACTGTCTTGTGGGATTCTCCAAACCAGATATCTCCTACCAGCGGGGCACCGCCCCAGACCGCCAAGCTCTAAGCTCCCGACCGGTCTCCCGGCATGTGTGGTAGTGTAGTGCATGTTAGTGTAAGTGTGTGTAAGAGATGAGGATAGGACAAGGAAGAGGAAGGAAAGATCGCTCGTCGTCCGTAGCCCGTTAATTAGGGTACTGCTCCGGCATTCGCCTGGTGTTGATCGGAGAAACCACAGAAAACTACCGACAAGAGCAGCCGACCGCTAGAATTCTCCTACAGACAGCAACAGAATTCGACCTAGCTGACAAGCTAGTGTTGAAAATCCTGCTGCCGTCAGGACTCGAATCTAGGACCTTCCAATCAGAGGCACTACAGTGACATCAGTTGATGCACTGATCCACCTCTCGCGATCACTTTCTTGTTCCTTGGCATACACCTCTCACCTCTCTTCCCACACTCCTATTTGTTTTCCTCTTCGTTAATCTGCGTCTTCTCCTTGATCTCTTTTCCTCTTCCCCATGATCTCTCTCTTTTTCCCCGTCCCTATCTTCGTCCTCTCTCCCCTCGAAGAATTTCAAGTATTTTTTTCTCCGAGCAGGAAAAGTCACACATTTTTTGAAGTACTATATTATTTACAATAGTATACAAATTTAACTCGAGTACTTCCTTCTGAGAACACTTATCCACGAAACGTCAGTAAAGAAATCACAAGCGTAAGTTGTTATTCATGTTATGCAACTTATTTCTATGACTTCTATTTACACATAGCATGATACAAACAAAAGCAGATTTTTCTCTATTATTTTGTTGTTGACATGTTTTTGTATCTGTGACAAAATAGCAAACTGTAAATAAATAACACAAGCAGCACGGGAATTCTTGCACAAACAGTGCCCTGGATGTCACGCAAAAATATTGAGATGACAGAGCAGCACAGGAATGAAGGTGGTGTGAAAAGCGGAAACCCGCTCCTGCAATATTAACGAGCCGGATGTGCAGGTGCCACTGGATGGGACATCCCGCACCGTGAATTTCTATACGCGTCTGCAACCCGGGGTGCTTCTGAAAGGAAAGAAGAGGCTGAAGCAATTACATGTGGAATTGCATTTAGAAGTATCGAATGTGTATAAAGGATGTGCGTGACAAATTTAATAACATATGTGCTTCTGTTCGAGATTCTCATACTCATGTTATGGACGTGATTCTATTAGTAGAGACTGTTGTAGAAGTCGATAAGGTAGTGTTAGTCGATATGGCGGTAGAATAGCCTATGTGGATGTACTAGTTGATATATTATTGGTAAAAGAGATTGATAGTTAATTGTTGATAGAAAATTGATAATTAATTGGTAATAAAACTTGTAATTGGTAATAGACGTTGATACATATTATGGTAATGCAAGTGGTTGCGTTAATGGAGTTTATTAAGTTTCTCTCAATGTTGGACTCTCTCCTCTCGAGATAGAGATGGTTGTGATATAAACGGTGATAGTGGTGGTAGCTGTAGTAGAGAAAACGATAGTGAAGAGATAAGACATATCTAAGCGTACTGTGAGAATTTTTCGATGTATAACTGCATCATTAGCACTTGCGTAGACGGAGCCACGAATGTAAGAATTACAGCAAAAGATCTTTTGTGAAATTCAATGTTCCTAGATACCAGAAGAATTACGTAGGTGGTCACATTTGAAAATCTAAGACCAAATGAAATAATGTATTAGCCTTGTGATATACCAATCTAACGAACCATTTTTATTATGGAGAAATCATTTTATATGTCATAGAATATAGGTATGTCAATAGACGATCGCGAGGGAGTCGCTATGTGACAAATAAACAACCGGCGTTAAGGATAATTTTCGTTATGTTGAAATGACATCAAAGGCGGAATAAGCATTGTTTTGACAGACAAAAGAAAAATATATAAAGTTCGGATGCTTTCGAGTTTTTAGAAGAACATTCATTCGCTCGAGAAATGCAGTGATGAGCGGATCGGCTCCTGATATATTGTACCAGGTCAAGGAAAGACTGTAATTGACAGTTGTATAAAATTAACTTTGGTTTTTTATATTAGGATAGAGCGTTCTTGTAGGAAGTAAAATTCGTGTCTACCCGTCCACCCGTCCACGAGACGCAAGTGAGGGAAGTCACGGATTATAATAGTATCGCCGGGAGAATTTTGAACCAGATCACGGACATTAGCCGAGGACTTTATCCAGAAGCAAGGTTCAGCTGCGTCGACGGAGAAGGTTCTACGGGGCGCCATCGAACGAAGAAGTGAAGAGCGCGCGAAGACCCACGAATGAATAACAAGGTTTTATAACTATTGTAATATAGAGAAAACTGGTCATGACCAAAGATCAATTCATTTTTGATTATCAATATAATAAATTCTAATTTGTTAAGTTGAAAAAAGCTGATTATCATTGTTCGTTACGTGCAATCCAGCATTTTAATAAGATTTTCAGATTCCTCGCCACACCGTATGGATGGCAGATTGAATAATTGGTTGCAGAGTAAGTAGCAACAATTATGAACACCGAACCCCAATTAACCAGGCTAGCATAACATAATTTTGGAATGAGAGATATTTAAATTACGTAGGAATCATTAGGTTTTAAGTGTAACGTTTTCCTGGCGCCCAAATCATATTTATCAGTAATAATTATGTTTCAAATTGTCTCTCCGAATGGGGCTTGTTTTTTAAATAGAAAGACGGGGCTTGGTTCAAATTGGCACCAGTCAACGTCGGGCATGTTTCAGCCTGAAATATGAAAAATGACAAGAGACGCGAATACAATTCAAAATGGGGAAAAGACGATGGAAAACAGATACATGCATAATCTAGAGTTATTGATGGTAAATACCTTGTAGTTCAAAAAGAAGACAACAATTCTTAAAACGTCAATGTCTCAGCTTTAATGAAGCATTTCTAGAGGCTATAACATGAACAATCTTTGGTTTATGTAGCGACAAATTTTCACTTAACAGTATACCACTACTATTAATACATATTTTAGTGTAAATGGAATAGCTCATCAATTTAAATTTTAATTCATTCCTTGTCTAGTATCAAACATCCTCTTCGTTCTCGCACGTGTACATTGCACAATATACTATTTTTATATCTTATTCTATTTATATATCACTGAGTCACAAGATGTCTCAGAATAAATGTTACAAATTTCTTGGGCATGCGGTGAGGTTACAAATATTTCTACTATGGGGACACAGTGATAAATTGCTTAGAAATGGAGTTACATTCACATACACTTATGATATATATGCATATGTATATGGTGTTTTCCTCTCGTTGTAGGACAGTCGCGTATGCACAGATGCTTGGCAGGTAATTGAATTAGCTTCGACTGCATCAAAACGTGACCTGCTCAAATCTCTGCAGAAGCATCCCTAAAAATCAGAGAAAATATCTGTCATCTAATTTCGTTATATGAAATTTACCATTACGGTCGCAAAAAGTTTATTACGATCGCAATTTATTCTGAGACATTCTATATAAGCATACATGCCACTGTCCAGAATTACGTGTATTATACCTGTATGACCATGGCAAAGCTTGGCGGTAAAATATGGCTATATACAACTTGTGATGGTACTACATACTTTCTCGCAAAACTTGTAACTTTTGCAGCTTTCGAAAATTCAAAGATTAATGAAAATAGAAACAGTGTCATTCTGATAAGCATGCATCCAAATAACCAAGAAAAAGAGTAAAAGAAACATTTTGAATTTCACAGAAAATTTTGTTTTTAAAATTGCCTTTACTTAGCGCAAATTAGATGGAAACTACTAATATTTTGAAACAATTGTATATTCTTATTTCAAGATCTATATTTGAAATCAGTCTTCTATAAGAAAAAAAAACAAATTCTTTAAAATGATACGAAGAAGCCGAATAAATTTTATTCTGTGCGATTTTCACAAATTCTGAGTTGATCGAAATTTGAACGACATTTTCATAATCGTATTTTGTAATATCTGAGAAAAAGCATCAAAGTACTTTCGCCGTTTTTCTTCTTGGAAGAGAAGGTACATTTCATTCGGTAATTATACATCATTTTTGATTAATGAATATCTCTTTAAAGAATCGAAACTGAATTAATGCCTAAAAAGTCGCCAACAATATTGTATAATGGTTGTATTATTGCTTCTAAGGGTAGAGTAGTTAAGGTATCTTATGTATCATCTTAAATATCCAAAAGCCCGAGATTTATTACTACTATTTACCATGTGTAGGTACATTGGCCATAATATTGATTGACGTTTCCAAAAACGTCAACAGCTGTAGTCATTAGTTACGTACAGTTACGGTGATCTCTCACTCGATGGCGAGATCTGGCGCCCAACTGCACGTCGGCAAGCGGGATTTTCCCCAACCAGGCATGTCCAACAAGCGAGAAACCGCCCCAAGTCAGGACACGTTTCAAGCATCCAACTCGTCTCCCAACATTTGTGAGAGTGCAGTGCCTGTCAGTGTAAGTGTGTGTAAGTAAGGTGTGACAAGGAAGAGGACGGAAAGATCACGCGCAGTCCTTGGCCCGTTTGTTAAGATACTGCTCCGGCATTCGTTTCATTTTGATCCGAAAAACACGATAACTACTGATCAGAGCAACCAGCTGCTAGAATATTCCTCCAAATAGCGCCTGAATTCGTCCTAGCTATCTAGCTAGGGTCAAAAATTCTGACACAGTCGGGACTTAAACGCTAGGACCTCCCAGTCAGGGGCACTGCAGTGACATCAATTGAAACCCTGAGACACCTAAGCCGGTTAGCAATTACACTTTTCCAGAAACACGAAGGCTATGATTTTGATTTCTTTAAACCCAATAGAGGGAAATAAACACAAAAAATAATTTGGAGATTTGTGATTCCGGGCGCTTCAACAGCTTATGTCATTTGTCCCGTACGTGTAGTGTATGCATTTCCCTCGTGAGATAGCGGTAATCTTCCCCGGCGGGATGGCGAGATCCGGCGCCGACCTACCGTCGACTAGTGGGGTTTCCCCCTAACCAGGACTCTCCCACCAGCGGGGCACCGCCCCAGCCGGGACAAGCTCCCGACCGGTCTCCCGGAATATGTGGTAGTGTAGTGCTTGTTAAAGTAAAAATTGTATTACAAGAATAAATTACTAATGCCGATTACTAAGGTCGACGGTGAGCGTGGCGCTCACTTTTACGCAGTCGGAACAAAAGCAACGGCCTCCTGGGAACTGATTGTGCGGATACTCGCGATGCTTCACTGTCGTACTCATAGGAAGAAACACGGAGTTATAATTCAAGAGTTACACAGTTTATTCAAACTCTGTAATTGTTATTATAACTTGCAATAGAAACAATTGAAATCAAAGGTGTTTGCGGCTTGGAGTGGGCAGAGCAAAGAATTTGGTGTAGTAAGAGGAGCAGTTGGGGCGGAACGAACTGGAGTAGGAGAGCAAGAAGCGGGAGGAGCAGAATGAGTGAAAGGGGAGAAGATAAAGCGAGCAGAGCAGAGGGAAGAGAAGACGCGCAAAAGCGAGAGTGAAAGGAATGGATGAATGTCAGAGGAAGATCGGAAGAAGGAGGCGGAACGCGATGAGCTGGAAAATTGATAGAACGGAAGGAACAGGACAGGGTTGCTACACAGAGAACTATAATAAATAAATAACCGAGCAAGGCTGCTAGTACAAATTTTGGTTGCTAGTATAACCAGCAAGTACAAACTTTGATATAATACAATGTTATTTTTCATTCTTAGATTCAAATTCTCACGATATTACGAACTTTGTATAAATATAGAGAAAATACTAATTTCCAGTTAAACACTGAAAACGAAAATAGAGGTAGGCGAAAAGAAGAATTACTGCCAGATAAGTACAATTAATGTACAAACTTTTGAAAATCGTTTCCCACTCAGATGGATTCCGTAGACGTTCAGTTAAAATATTTTTAATACTTTGAAATTCTTATAAGTAATTGCTTGCTATTATTAACCGTCCTTCATAATCTCATATCATCTCTCAAAGGATTCTGAGAGGCCTCACTGCATTAATACTGCTGATCAGAGGAACATATCATATCGTTTTTTTTTTCAATGCGCCTTTGTGACAGTTTAAAAACATCTGCTACCTCTCTTGAAGTGACTACTATTAGAAAATAACAATACAAATGCAAAGTCGTTTATTTAGTGCGTATTGTAAATTTTCTTTCAGTGTTATAAATTCACGAGCAAAAACCAACTTTGATTTAAATAGAAAAATCCTCACCAGCAGTGAATTGCAAGAATATAAGGTGACTTACACCGGAGCATAGTAGGCAATGGCGCTAAAAACGATGAAGAATGATGTTGCACACTGTTAGATGATCCAACACGTAAGGGAGGATTTTTTATTGTCATCTTAATAAATTGAGAGAAGTTATGAAGACGATGGGGTTGTTTGCGAGTCGTGTACATACATAAAATTTCATTGACTGAAAAGAGAACCTTTCTCGGTTTCCAAATTTCACTAAATTAAACTTTTCTTTTAACATGACATATTTATGAACATCTATTCTAAATTAGATACTTCATGGAAATCACATGATCCACTAAATAATAATAATAATAATAATAATAATAATAATAATAATAATAATAATAATAATAGTAATAACAGTAATAATAGTAATACTAGTAATAATAGTAATAGTAATAATAATATCAATAACAAAGATAGGACTTCAAAGGTGTTATGAGTGAAATGTCTTTTTGAGAAAATTGATATAAATATTTTTTCAAAATTATAATGAGTTGTTATGCCATTGCCACATTGCTAATATTTTTATAGGAAGATTATTAGGTTGACTGTGCCAGAATATCTGTAAATAATTAAATCACAACACTTTGTTAAAAAGAAATAGTTTCTCAATTACTGTTGGAATGGTCTTCAACTCTAAAAATATTAAAAATAAAAAATAATATTTTTCTTCAACCTGTAACTCAGAAATTAAAACTACCATCTTGTAGCATACGCAAAAGAGCATTAAAGAACTTACCCCAAAGGAGCAATGGCCATTATCAATAATTGACTTCGAAATATAAAAACACATTTAAACATAGAAATTATTTCTAACGTACATGCTATTAGGTCTTCAGGTCAGTATGGCTTTTTTAAAATAATGACTGTGCAAAATTTATTGTATTGCCCAGCATTTACAATATTTATTTTTTATTTGCAGTCGGTTTACATTTTTTGAATTTAATTTTTATTCCTAACTTCCCAGAGGCTTTGCTGGAAAAATGAAAGTATTATTGTCTCCTTGCAACGTTCTTTTCCCCAATATCCCGCAAGCTATTGTCATTTATTGAAGTTTAAAATTAAAATATCTCTCTTTCCAGATCCCTTACTGTATTGTTCTATATCATTTTATAAATAAAAAAATATAAATCTGCGTTTTAGAAGCTATTGTAAAGTGATTGGAAAATTGACCTCATTTCATTGAAAATTACACGAAAATGAGTAACGTTTTAGTTCTGTATATTTTATATAAATTATTTTATGTGCTAATATTAGAATATATTCTATTCAGAAAAAAATTGGCTCGCTTCAATAACAAAATATATTCAGGATTGTTGCTGTTTACAAAACTTTTAAGGTACTAATACAAATAGGAATTTTCCTATATTTCTTAGCGCACATTGATATATTTTAGTGAAAATTTAAACAAGAAATCTAGATAAATTTTAAAGAAATTCTGTAAACATCACACAAACTTCATATGGTATATCACATAAATGCTAAATATTCCTTTTAAATTCGGAAGTGCTCAAGCTGATCAATTGATCAAATGTTTTAAAAATCCTTATGAGTCCTTTCAGCTCTTAGTGTTCTTTGCTCCATCAATGTTCTGTATATATCTTTGGACACCATTCCCCCTCCAAATACATAGGCGGGGGAGTTGTGGGAATCTGGGGGGAAGGGAGCAGGATGTGCTTTGAATATCTTATTCCTGTAACAATTTATTAATGAAACTTTGTTGTTGAAAGCCTATGTTTGATTTAAAGAGTTTTCCCCTCCAAATACATCCCCCACAATAGCAATTCAAACTCTTCGTTAAATGATTGTGGTAGAGCAGAGCGACATGAGACAAAACTAAAATTCATTTAATCGGGGAACTTTTGCAGAAGTTATTGCTGAACATTCATAAAAAGATAAACGAGCGTTTGCATAACCTTCTTTCGAAATCGGTGAGAAAGAGAACAGGACGAGTAGGCACTGAGCAATCCGGCGAGCCAGTGATCTCCTGACGTCGTAGGGGGTAACTCGATCACCGGCAAAGTTGGCGCGCGGGGCAAATAACAGCGATCGCTTTGCGTCGTAGGGTGAACGAGGGTTCCATCATCGCGGCGAACCTCCCCCCCCCCCGCCCGCCCCACCTTGCGATCGACCGAATCTCCGATGGGGGCGCCACCTCCGCCGCGCCAGCTGGCGCCATCCCTCCTGACCCCGCAGGAGTGCCAACGTGACCACTCTCGCTACGGGCGCGACACCAGCGCTTCTCTCACTGAGACAGAGGCGCATCGTGGTAGAAAGAGACCGGGTCACATTTAATTTGCTTCTATATTGTACTAATGTCACCTAAGTCCCTGTTTGCAAAACGAAAAAAAATTAAAATAAATTGAAATTCATTTTAAATGGTTATTTTCAATTCAGTAGTCGGACAACAACAGATTCTATAGTATCGTATTGTAAAACAATTAAACAATTTATATGCCGCTAATGACCTTGTTGATGCGACAATAAATAAATTATCACAAACAAAAGATTATGTTTCTTTCTTTTCCGTGATAAAAAATAAGATGGAATCCGGTATTTAAAAAAAATACACTTAAGCCCCACTAAATGACTTTCCTTCTTGTGAAAAAATGAATTTAGAAGTACATAACAAAAGTATTGAAATGGGTTGTTTAATTAAGGTGTGAATATTTTTCTGACACTTTGATTTGTTATATTCCAAATGACTCCAAAAGGCATTAATTATCAATTAAAAGTTAATTTTTAATCAAAAATTAAAAACTAATTTACTTTTAAACATTCATTTCTAAAATACATCTCAGATTTAAATGTGAAAATTTTTAGAAATGCCTTTAAGTACCACAAGCTGAAACATCATTTTGAGCGGGCTCGAAGATAAAAATATGACCTTCCCGGGCTGTACGTTTTATTAAAATTTCTAGTGCCATTGCAAACGTAAATTTATTTGTCAGCACGATCGATGGCCTGAATTGTAAGAAAAATAAATTGCGGCATTTCTTTTAGTGTATACCCAATTAATTTAATACCACTAATATAACTCTCCCCTTCTTTATTCAAATTTTGAATTCTTTCTTACTTCAAATTTTAATTTTAATATTGTTTATTACTTATTTTTTACAAGTAATTTCAAAGGCCAGAACTTCCGTTTTAATTTCCGTTTAAATAAAAATATTTCAATAAATTTTACAAAAGCGGTTGCTTACCTCTTTTACTACCTAATTTACATCGATGGCACTGAACCTTTCAATTGTCTAGGTGACTGCGCTATACCTATGAATATGCTGTTTTGTGTAAGAAAAATATTAATTACAATTCTTTAATAAGACATATTAACAAAATAAAACTCTCAAACAATAATTTTGAAATTGAAAGTAACTATTTTATAAAATTAGTAACGTTGAGGATTTAATGCAATATTAATTTTAAGCTCCCTTGCTCCCCTCATATATCAGTCACCTATGCTGTAGGTATTTTCGCTCTCACCGGACCCGCATCGGGTTCGAACTTATATTTCGTTCCAACGGCGCAGCTCGCGTTCAGGTAAAAAAGCGCAGCCTCGGTCGAAGAAGCAGAGACTCACCCCGGATATCAGCCCTCCACTCCAACCACAGCTTCCCCCTCCACCTCCGTCCTGTCCTCTACGGCGCTGCCCCTCCCCCGATATGCTTTCAAGCCCGCCATCGCCACCACTTTTCCTCCCCCCACGCACGAACCACTTTCACGAGCACCCCCACCTCCGCCCGTCCCTCCCCCTTACTCTTTCCACCAAGTCAGCCTCTGCCTCAGTCGCCACCGCAAGTACCCCCACTTCCGATTTCTTTCACCCTCCTGCCCGACTCCTACACTGTGCACGCTCTCACATCTACCTTCCCCTAAAACTAACAACCCTGAATCTAGTGCCAACCCACTTCGTGCCTGTTCTCATCCACACTGCACCTCCCCTACCCTCCCCCACCTCCACCTCCCGTATCCCCAACATTCAGCAGCACCGGATGTCACCCTCTCCATCACCGATTTCATGAGCGGTCCCACTTCCGCACGTCCCTACCCCTTACTTCTTCCACAAGTCAGCTTCTCCCTCTCCCCACAAGCATCCCCATCCACTACTACTTCATCATCCCGCCTATCTCCAACCCCTTCCAAGCCCTCACCATTGCTACCACCTCCGCCTTTCCCTAAAACTAACAACCCTCTTGGTAGTGCCTGATCTCATCTGCACCTCACCTCAACCACCCGTATCCCCAACACTCACCAGCACCTGATGCCACCGTCTCCATCACCGATTTCATTCCGACCGCGGTCTCATCCCCCACACCACCAGCCTCCACTGCTGCCTCCGTCACCGCCGCCTCCGCCCTCAGCGAACGCGACGTCGGCAGCAGACGGCGCTCGCGTGTGCGGGACAGGACTCCGCCGATAAATTCTTTGAAGTTTTATGGAAACATTAAATATTGGAACACGATCGCTAATAGCCTGTCTTTTATTTTTTGCGGCCTCCGAGGGGGGAAAAGCTGAGGAAAGAGGACCGCGATGTTGGTTTTGTTATGTCAATTGACTTTTGCCTTTACTCGTAAAAAACAGCTACATATTGAAAGCTTCAGATCTGTATTCTACGTTGATGACAACGGTATTCGAATAAATGAGAGGATCGTGAAATAAAAGTTTGCTTAATTGCTATTTTAATGCAAAAGAACAATTATCTAAAGGAAATTTATTAGTAATAGTCACTAGAGAAATATAACATGTCAGAAGTGGATGTTTAAAGCTACAAATGCTAAAATGAATTTTTCACTCAACGTCCGGAAAAAACGGTAAAAAATGACAGTTGAATGCAAATTTTTAAATATCGTTTTCACGAAGCTCCAATTTTTCTATGTCCGCTGCAATGGACACGCTAAAACGAGAAAATAAAAAATTCAGAAAATGGTTTATATCTTCATATGAAAGTAATTATTTTAATTTTTTCGTTAATGCTAGATGCACGAAAAAGATCTAAATAAAAGTTACTTTGTATTCTGCTGTTCCTTATATTTCACACTTTACATAATATTTAAGGTATTGCAGGTGTTTTAAATGCTCTGAATTCGGATAATTGTCCACTGTTAGTCTCTGGCATGAGTTGAGTTGATGGACGCTTCTGATTTTTGGCACAATTTGGACGCCCAACGCTAATTCCGCGTTTTTCTTAACTTGAGTTCGCCGCCAGGGTGAAATTCAGAAAATTTCACGATAGAAAAAATCCTAATAAAGATAAGTAATTTCTTTTTAAAAAACCTTCCATCAACCAAGAAGATATACTCGTATTTTAAGCATTCCAAAAACTTCGTTTCCTTTATTCAAGACGGAATAAAATTAATAATAAGATAAACATAGAGACAGTCAAATGAAAAAGAGACTCATTATATAACGAGCATGTTCTGGAAGTTGGTAATGCTGGTAGATGAGTGCCCTCCATTAGAAATCAGGAAGAAACAGTAGGAATGTTTACTTTGTGTCATTTGTCTGTTAGGCGTGCTCGACATGAGGTCAGCGATTTCATGCGCATCCCACATCACTATGAAGGCCGGGAAATAACAGCAAGGTGTAGAGCGATTATAGACATTGGATTGATTGATTGATTTTTTCGTGTTTCCGGGCGCGTCAACTACTTCGGTCATTAGTCCCGTGAGTGTAGTGCATGTTTTTTTCTCGGGAGATGGCGGTGATCTTCCCCCGCTGGATGGCGAGATCCGGCGCCGACCTACCGTCGGCTAGTGGGGTTTCCCCCTAACCAGGACTCTCCCACCAGCGGGGCACCGCCCCAGCCGAGACAAGCTCTAAGCTCCCGACCGGTCTCCCGGAATATGTGGTAGTGTAGTGCATGTTAGTGTAAGGGGAGAGGATAGGACAAGGAAGAGGAAGGACAGATCGCGCGCGGTCCGTGGCCCGTTTGGTAGGGTACTGCTCCGGCATTCGCCTGGTGTTGATCGGAGAAACCACGGAAAACTACCGATCAGAGCGGCCGGCCGCTAGAATTCTCCTCCAGACAGCGACTGAATTCGACCTAGCTGAAAAGCTAGTGTCGAAAATCCTGCCGCCGTCAGGACTCGAACCTAGGACCTCCCGGTTAGAGGCGCTGCAGGGACATCAGTTGATGCACTGAGCTACCGCTATAGACATTGGAAAGAGTGTCAGAAGGTGAAATTCATGCTCGAATGTCTGCCATGTACGATGAACACAAGCATGTCACATACGGGTGTGTTTTAGGGAAATGAACGATTTTGAGAAGGTCGGGAGTCATTGGAAGACAACAGTTGAAGAATGTCGTTTCGTGTCTCGTATTATCGCGTGAGATGAAATATGGTGTCATTGTTTTGAGTCAGAGAGAAAGCATCAGAGCAAACAATGAAAAAATACGAATTTACTTCCATCGAAAAAATCCAAAGCTACTAAAGCAGAAAGTCATGATGATCTTTTCCTTTAACTGGAAGGATCTGGTACTAATTAGCTTTCTCGAAATCGGGGCTTCAATTAACACACATCGATACGTGGACATTTTCCAAAACAAATGAAGCGCCAAAAATGAAAATCCAAATGCTCAGGAATGTTGACGGACGTCATCTTTCTGTTGCACGACAATGCCCGGCCACATGTTCCCAAGATTGTTTTAACTACGCTGTAAAGTTCCGCTGAGAAGCTTTTACACATCCTCCATAAGACCAGATCTCTCTACATGCTATTTTAAAATTGTTGGAGCCCTGAAAAAAGACATTCGTGGCCGTCGATTTGCTTCGGACGAAGAGGTGCACGCCTGGATATAATCAAGTACCGTAGGCAACTGCAAACATTTTTCTATGAAGATAGTGACCGTCATGTCTCACAATGGGATAGTGTATAAATAGTTTTGACGATTACTTTTTAAATAATAAATAGTTTACTTTTCTTCCCACCTGTCTCGTTTTCATTTGACTGACTCGCATAGAAACGTTTTAAATCGATTAATTATTTTCGTTAATTTAAAATTTAGCGTAATTAACGTAATCATTAACAAAATATTAAATTAACCTATATAACGTAAATTATTATTAATATAATACGTAATAAATATTAATAATAAATAATAATATAATATAATACATTAATCAAAAGTGTTAAATTATTAATTTTGTATTAAATTATTAAAATAACCATCAAAGAAACTTGTTTTCCTTGGATTTTCAAAATATTGTTCTTTTCGTAGTTTGGTCTCTTGAAATATTTTCATTTTTAATCAATATTAAAGGATAATATGAGCCGCAAAAACGGCATAGTTTTTACTTATTTACTTGACTACCACATGAGGAAGAAAATTATGGCGTTTTAAAATAATTTTTTGTATTTGTAGCTACAAAAATATATGGAAGGTATGTGATGAATTAGTTTATAGCATTGTTTTAAGCATTATTGAATAGCGACTTTTGTTAAAATTTTAATCAATATGAAAGGATGACTCAAATCAATAAAAAAGGAGACACCAGAATAATTAAGTTTTTGGCAGTTTCTTCTAACATTACAATTCGGTCAATAACATTTAAAAAATGATATTTGGTATTTAGATAAACATTTTATAAGATAAATCAGTTATGAATTTACATCTTTTAACAGTCCGCAAAGACAAAAATTAAACATCCACGTTTTGACATTAATCAAGCATCGTATTCTTCAAATTTTTACCAGGGAACAAAAAACATATCATGCATCATTTGTAAGAAGAAAAATATCCCCTTGACTAAATATGTCTTCTCAGTTTTAGAACTTGTCAAGGAATCGTTTCAATAATCACTTCTATCCGACTCCACCCACTACATAAACTGTGTGAATGACAAGTTTGTCTATTTATGCACGCACACACACACCTACCCATTGCAGATCTGCATCCATCTGCCCCCAACTCTTCGAACAGGTCGAAGGGCGGAGCCAGCGGTGTGCTGGGAGGCCGGGCGTCCTCCCAGGGGTGCTCGCGATTTATCGTGCGACAGGCTCATATTGTTTGTGATTTATCTCTACGACGCGGACTTCAAAACGCCGCCGTTTTACAAACCACGGGCTATGTGGACGGTGTCCTTCGTATCAATTTGTTTCAGTTCATTTTGCCTCCTCCCCATCAATTTACATGGCGAGCAGAACAAATATTACATCAATATGTATTTATCTTTTATTGCATGTCGATATATGTGACGTCCCCGTCGCTGGTTATAAATCGAATAGCGGTTCGCGTCGCTTTGGCAACGGTTGTGAGGGCAGGAAGTCATCCCTGCGGAACGCCGCGATTCGACCCAAAAAGGAGGCAAACGGGAAAAACTGCAACGACGTACACAAATTTTGCATAGTCGCAATTAAGACTAAGATATATTTGTGAAATACAATTTCGACTAAAATACGATTAGATTCCTTTTACTAATCTTACATGGAATATTTAGATAATTATTTACACGAGATGACTTATAATTCATCAATTAAATGAATAACTGTAGAATTTGATGAGTTGGTAAAGGACCATGTTGGAAACATCGAGTGATGTTTTTCCGTTTCCAATGCGTCTTCAATACAAAGGTATTCAGACCAGACATTCCTTGAGACTGAGGTATCTGAAGCCAATTGATGAAACATATGCAATATCTTTGAACATGGTAACGAACAGTTATAAAAACGGAAGTTATTATGACTCAAATGCTGGTATCACTGAGGAAGTAGGGAAAAACTAAAACATGTGTTACCTACTCCTTGCATAGCTTATAATATTTTTCTGCAGTTTATACTGTGTTGACACCATTTATTGGCATCACAATGTATCAAGATGTTTGTAACCATACATAAAGCATTTTTAAAAATAATTTTGCAGTCCGTAAATTGAAGGAAGAGGAATCACACTTCACTTGCCTACAATATGCAATATTTTTATTTTGGAAAGTATTAAATCCCTCCCTCCCAATATTCCAAAAATAATTTGAAGACAGGTCTGTGTGCATTGAGATGTGTTTTTGGTAGCGTATCGTCATAAATAAATCTCAAGAGTTTGGAGATTGTGATGTTCAAGTAGTGTTTTTTGAATTGTGATGCATAGAGTACACGTGCAAAAACGTTTAAAATAATATTGTAGATATCAAGCAAATTGTGATGTTTTCTTCAAATTAATACTTTTAAAATGTGTTACAAATTTGACATTGAATTGCTCCAAATTTGCGTTTTATTGGTTAGAAATATAAAAGATCTACATTGCGGTACCTTGCATTGTTGTTTATAAGAGAGTTTCATTTTGAGATAAAACCTTTCCAAAAATAGTGTTTCTTAATGTGCCAAAATAATAAAGATAATATTTGAAAAACTAAAATCATACTTCTCAAAAATGCGATTCATTTATGCTACAATATCATTAGAAAATTCGCACGCATACACAAATTAATCTTTTTCAGCCACTCCTTTTCTGAACAGAAAATAAAAACCTAAGTACCCGCCACTTTTCAAACACGTTACCTCAACGTTCCCATCCCCCAAAACCACACACTCTCGACCTGCCTACAGCAACTGACCCTTTGTCCCCTACTTATTCGTCTCCAGTCTCATCAGTCAGCCCGCCAACTTTCCTTGCCCCGCTCTCCTCTCCCACACCCGTCATCCGTCCGTTCACTTCCCGGCCGCGGCCAAAAACGAGTCACGGGAGGAGGGCGGCAGGGAAGCGCCTTCCAATAACGTAAAATCATTTTTTGTCGGCTCGGGCTTAATCTCCGCGATGGACTTGCATCCGCTGTTTGACCAGCTGCGCGGCTCCCACTGCGCGCCGAAGAAGGAAGGAGAGAGAGCGAAGGAAGGGGGAGGGGGGAGAGAAAGCGAGAGGATTGGAGAGGGCGAGGAGGGGTGAAGGGGCGCGCAGCGGAGTGGATGGATTGGAGAATCTGGGAATGTAGAATCTCTTGCGGACGAGAGCGCGCCCCCGCGCCACGAGCGACAGGCGTTCCACAGGGCGGCATTTCAATATCGCGCGACGCCCCAGGACGCGCAGGTGCAGATGCCGGGTGGGGAGCTCTCCGGATGAAGGATTCTCGCTTCCTCCGCGTGTCTAGCTTTCTCGCTCACTATATTGCTACTCACCATTTCCTTCGCTCTCTTTCACTTTCACCTACATCTCGTCTTCCCGTCTCCGCATCAATTTCGTCAATCGCCAACAAATACGAACCATCTCTTTTCCAGATCCACCTCTTCCATAGTTTACATCTTCTTCCCTTGAGTCCGATATCTTCCTTTTCTTTCTTTCTCTCTCCCTCTCTCTTTTCTTTCTCTCTCTCCATTTGCAAGGGTTCGATGCTCCTTTCTCCTTCCATTTCTTCTGTGTCTCTCCTCTCCGATCATATATTTATCTTTTGTTTGCAATTTCTCTTCTTATTCCTACTGTTATCTTCATTTATC
The DNA here is from genome assembly GCA_011170035.1 of Teleogryllus occipitalis. NCBI lineage: Eukaryota > Metazoa > Arthropoda > Insecta > Orthoptera > Gryllidae > Teleogryllus > Teleogryllus occipitalis. Next base: position 10,880 of record BLKR01005663.1, on the reverse strand, counting down.
CCTCTCTCTCTCTCTCTCTCTCTCTCTCCCTTCTCCTACCTTTCATTCGATTATTGTTTCCATGCACTATTCATATCTCTGCCATTTTTATTCCAAATTTGTGCAAGTTTGACGACCATTCATGCAAACCTTTCTACGATCCATTACGAACAATGCTGTTCTTCTCCTCTCGAGTTCTACAAGAAAGGAAAGAACTGTTAGATTTCCGACAGTGTGCAGTCACTTTATTTGTGTAGATACATTCACTGCGTGACGATGTGCAGTTGCAATAGCGGTCAAGGATGACTGACCAATAACATTATTCGACATTTTAAATACTTGAGAAAAACACTGTTACTATAACTCGTTTACTGGCAATTTTAAAGTGCAAATGTAATATCTGGTCAAGAAAGCAACTTCGTATAACCAAGATTCGCCAAGAAAAGGGAAGCAGTGTCTCCCTATTGTAAGGTACTTTTGTTACTTGACACTAAAAATAATATTTTTGCATGTAAATCCTGTTTTCAGTGAATTGTAGTTATATCCTTTAAAAACATTAACTTTTGAAAACGAGTATAAATATTTAAACATAATTATACTCAAATGAGAAATTTTAATTTCAATTTTTAAATAATTGAAGTTCTTCCTATAAACTTTTGACATATGAATTATCATGATGGTGATAAAATGTTAATTTCATTAATTGCGAACAATTGTGTTTGTATGTTGAACTGTGATGTGTAACGGTCTGTTCAGACGTGTCCATTATTTATACATTAATTAGAAAAAGGGCGCTTAATTTTCTTATGTAAAGATGGACGAACAATTGAAAGTGCATTAATGGAATTTTATTTGCGTAAATTTAATTGCATTCTCAAGAGCGAGGCTCAAAATGGACTTCGGAAATATCAACAACAAAAAATAGAGCATATTCTAATAAAGATAACATTTCGTGAAATCATACTGTTCAAGATTAAATAAAGTTCATAATGGTAAAAAAATCCATATTAGAAGAGAGTCAGATGTTCTCGAAAAGTGACGAACAAAAACTGCTGATATTTATTGAAATTAAGGAAACTAGTATTTAAAAGGGGATTATAAACAGTACAAATTTTTTGGAACATTTTTTGGGAAGTATAGTAATGCCACAAGGTCTTTTAAAAGAAAAGAACGTAAGAATAAAGCTAAAATAAAGTAACTATATAGTGGAAAGTCGTCTTTTGTTTTCAAGCCACGCGGTCTGAAAATCGAAGTGAACCTGAGAGGGGATCGAGACGCTCTGCGAGACACGTCGTGTAGTCGAGTCGCTGAGGACCGATTGTGTTTATGATTCGAAATGTTGAAATGTTTAAAATGATGGGAAGATGTTTTATTTTATGTTTTGTGTGTAACATTGAACAGGAATTGTCGAGAAACATTGCAGTGACCGCAGAATTATCGAGAAACAAAAAGGGAAATTCCGAAAACCATTTTATTCATTTTCAATTATTCAAAATTTATAACAAGGCTAAGAATATTCTAATTTTTAAGATATTTATAAAGACATGGCCATGCATGCATTTATTCATAATCTATTTAATTGTTTTTAATCAAAGTGGTAGAGTGCAGTCGTATGGATGTTAAGAAAATTGAATTGTATGAATATAGAAGGAAGTGTGTGTTCTAAATCTTAATAATAGTATATGTTGTGTAGTAGTTAGTAATTGCAGTGTTGTAAATGTAATATTATATATGTATTTGTTGTTTTGTTTGTTTTATATTAATAGTTGATGTTATGACTCGCGAAGAAAATGTTGCCAACATCTGAAAGAATAAGGAATAAACCCAACCAAATTTATTCGGTTTCATAATAGAAATTTTATGGAGTTATTATTTTAAGTGGTAATATCCTAGCAAATACGGAGTAATTAAGTTGTATACCTCCTTCCGAAGCAGTAATAATTTTTATTTTGATTTCCTGTATAGGATCGGTACGCGTGCTCACGACCTTAAAAAATGGTGCTTCGCAACCCACATTTAGAAAGATAACAATTAATTATTACGAACGGGTTTGTTTATTAGTATTATTTCAGGAAAGGGTTGTGAGAATATATATCAAATAATAGGTATAGAGAAACCATGACAGATGTCCGTGCGAGAGTTTAATTAAAACTCAAAAACTGAGGGACACATGAGTTTCCTTCAGGCATATATTCATTGTTTCGGCAGAGAATTAGTGATTAAGTCAAATTTTCTTTCTTTTCGAGATATGACTGTTAGAGTTCATGCAGTTGTAAATACTCGGTTTTTGTAATATGTCGATGAAATTTGGTAAAACGAAGCCCGATGATGGTAGCTTATCATCACGATGTCGATGTAATGGCTGACTAATGAGTTGCGTTAAAAGTTCGTCCAAAAACAATAAGGAAATTTCAATTAACAACTTGCACCCCTGCACATACAGGTTTAATCACAAAAATCGCGCACGAGATTAAAAATGAAAGGTCCTACAAGAATGGCCAGGAAAGGAATAATAAATGGAAACTAAAATGCTCACGAATTTCACATTTTAGATATATGAATTGGAAAAGTGAAAATGGAGCGGGGTTCTGAAAGAGTTCTAAACAAATTGAAAGGCTTCGTGGAATGTTACTCTCAAAGCCTAGAGGAGAAGGAAAACCAATCAGGAATAAGATGAAAATAGCTACAACAGCACGTACTTTCTCGCGATATTGTTAATGGCTATCTAATATTATATTATGACAATCTCTGTCTTACACTTCAACTAACATATGAAACATTCTTAAACAAACAAAGCGTGAAAAATACATATATTTTTTAAAATTCAAATACTTAAACGAAAACAGCTTTCTGTCATTGAATTTAGTGTATTCCCGTTCTACATAAATTTACCTAAGATTCACGATGCGTATTTTAGCTATAAGTAAAAATATTAATTTATATTAACGCGAACAAAAGGCAGCCGTCATTATCACCTTCGGTTATCAGTGCGGTGTTAAACAATGGGTTTCAACAAGTAACAATAACCGCTAATTCGTATGGAATACACATTTTTCCAATTAGCATTGTTGATACCGCTAGCAAGAAAATGAAAATTGATGGAAATATATTGTAATTAAACATAATATTTTTATATTCATCAAAATTACTTGTTCTTTACATGCATTACTCTTCATTCCCGTATCTTATTAAGCAAAGCAAAACCATCTATTCATTTTTACAATTAAGTCTATCAAAGAACGTAATTTGAAATAGATTTTAAATAACTTCTAAAACATTAATTATAAAACGTATAATAAAACTCGAATGTAAGAAACAAGCAAATAAATATGATATAATATATAAATTCTAACTTACGAAACATCTATCTGCCTAGCACTTATCATTTTACGTTCACAAATTGCAGTAAATTCGGACCAGGCGATCATGTCAAATTGCACCAAAATACAGACGTTTTGCTGTCATTCGATTTTTCGGTATCCAGGACCCACCAACATGGATTTTGGCTACACCAAGTGTTAGAGGATATTTTTTCTAAATTTAGAAATATTTTCAAAAAATTCATTAACACCTTTTTTAAAGATTTGTTTTTGATGAACACATTGTATTCAGAAACAATGTATCTTCATATTTGTAGTTGTAGGATGACGCCGAAAAAAATTGAATTTGAAAAATCAGTGATTTCAACCAATGTGAGATCTGCGCCATTCACGTAAACGTCTTTCAGACTATCCAACAACGACAGTCATTTTTTGAAATAAAAAGTTGTTTAAACTAAATTAAAAATTGCCTATATTTCACGCAAAATTCAGCGAAAAAATACTCATATTTTATAAAAATTGTACGTGACCTTTAAAAATCTATCTTTAAGGGACAGATTTTATTGAGGGATAAAATTTCTATCTTTTATATTTTAGTGTAGGAAGATGCCGATCTTTTTTCAAATCTTTTAAATTTTCGAATAAAGAGTTTTTAACGAAAATGAGACCTGCACCATTCTCTTAAACGTCCTTTACACGATCCCCCCAAAAAATTTAATTAAAAACCATGGAGTCTCAGGGGCTTCATTTAAAGTACCCTCCAAAATTAAAATATCGCTTTCTAATGCAAGGGGCCGTGATATCAGCCAGATCAATTGAGGAATATCAGTTTTGGAGAAAATCGGCTGAACGATTTACCCGCTAACGTTCATAGAAGGACAGGCAGACGTTTTGCTGTCATTCCATTTTTCGGTATCCAGAACCTACCAACATGGATTCTGGCTACACCAAGTGCTGGAGGATATTTTTTCTAAATTTAGCAACTGGATTCATTTTTTCGGTACCGAAAATTAGTCGTTTTTCGCGCAGCATTACCTAACTCCCTCCCCCTCCCGCTCCCTCTTCTCTTTAGCGTAAGTGATAGCGAGGAAGTAAAAAGAAAGAAAAGAAACAATGAAGAAGAAAATGGAAGAAGAATAAAGGAGAAACAGAACGAAGAAGAAACAGACAATTAAAAGAAAATTAAAAAGGAGAACGAAAGTGGAGTATGGAGAAGATGAATCGAGATAGAAAATGAACTTATAAATGAGAACAAAAACAGATAGAGGAACGTAGAAAGAAGAATATAGAAATAAAAGTAACGAAGAAAGAAAAACTCGAAGAAAAAAGGGCAAAGAAGAATGAAGGAGAGTGCTGCCTCTATAAAACACGAATCTGAAACATGATGGAAAATAAACGTGGACGCAATGTGAGAGAATACAAAAAGTAAACGGAAGAACCGCTTCCTGACCAAATCGCAACCTAGAAATGCAGAATGCTCGGGGAGGCTGCTGACGGTTCCCCGATCCACAGCATTTCAATAACGTCGCAAGATGGCGGGCAGGTACCCCTCCTTCTTACCCCCTTCCTCCTCATCCCTCAACGCAGCGCGGAAAGGCAGCAACGCTCAAGCCACCGGGACGCTTATGGTAAAAAAAACGGGAGTCCACGCAAAAGGGAATGGTAAATGAATCTGGGAAGGAATGCGAAACGAACGATTCGAGAAGAGTTCATTATTTGAAGGGCTTGAGGATGTAGCAATATAGACTCCACCAGCTGTAGCCCCAGCAAGCCTCCCGTTTTTTGAACATTTTTAATATCTCGATTTTGGTCAAAGTGTCTCTCTTCTTGATACTGCTGAATATATCTGAATATATCTTCCAGGTATATTGACCTTATAAGGATGTATACGTAATTTACTAAAAAGATATGACAAACTTTCATCAAATCGAGGTATTAATATTTTCAATTAAAGGGAGGACTGCTGTGGCTTATCTCGTTACTGCCCTCAAGTGGTTCATTAAGAGAGTTTTAGTAAAGTGATCAGAGGTATAACAGACTCCTGGCTTTCCACAGCTAGGTGCTGTAGTTCCACACGTAATATATGTTGGTCAAATTTAGTTCACCGCCAATTTTCTTGGGTTGTTTCTTTTCTCCCGGCCTCTTACTACCTCACCACTGCTACACTATCAGTCATCTTTCCGACATCAACACACGAACTTCAATTCATCTTCTTCAGCTCACGTAAGACAAAAAGGTGTTTATGTTTGAATCATATTATAGCAGTTAAAGTGACATTGTGATTGTGGTTCATTGGGAGTATTTCCATATATTCCCGCATTCGAACGAAGATTAGAAAGTTTTAGTAAATCAAACGTCTGGAAGGCCTAAAATAATTTATAGCTGAAGTGCGGAGATGCACATTTACGTTGCCACTTGCGAAGTCATTTACCTAGTAGTTGCCAACTACATGCGCCAGTTTGGTGGAACATCAATACGCAAATCAGAATAATGCTACTTATTAGTAACCTTTGTAATTTTTTCCTGGCATTGACTTCAATTGGCTGGAGACCACAAAAGGAGTTACCTTCACGTTTTCCTTCAGTAATAATATTGACATGCAAAGTAGGACTCTTTGTCAATGATTCTCCTGCGAAACAACTACAATTAAGAAATAAACAACCCAACGTTTGAAAAAAATAAGGCAAAAAAAGTAAACTTAGTGGAAAATTTAAGCGTGAATATTACACTGTGTAATATACAATGAGTTAACCGCCTAATGTTTGGTTTTGATTGCGTTGCTCCCAGACCACAGTAGAGAGATAATTGAAAAGTATCTAGAAAGCTATAAGAGTCGAGAAAACCGACTCAAACAAAACATATAAAATTAAATGCTACTTAAGTGCTCTGTTACAAAATTTGAAGCTCTAGTGAATTTTCCATAATCGTGGGTACTGCTAGCTTTAGTGTATTGCAAGAACGAGACTGCATCCAAAATTCGAGGCAAAATAAAGCCTCTATGGAAATGTTCCATCCTGTATTGTTCAAAAATCAGGTCTGTATTAAGATAAGCAGGTAACATATGTTTTCATAGGCTAAAATACACAAAGACTAAAAAGCCCCAGAAAAACCTAAAATATGATGCGTAGGATGTTAAGTATGAAGGTTGGTTGTCTGATAAAAAATATCATTAATAAAAATTCAAATTAAATCAACAGGTTAGTTTGTTTGATTTCCGTACCATAATCATAAAATAAAATCTTCGAAAAAAAAGAAAGTACATAAATGGCGAAGTATCTTCCAAGACTATATTATCGTCTTTAAGAGAACAAAATATGGTCTTTCCTCCGTGCAAAAATAGAAACTGACGTTAGAAAAATATTCATAAACGCATTTCAACACTGCCGAATGAATCTATCTGTACAATGTAGGGAATTGTTATTCAGAAATGGAGAAAAAACATTACGTCTTTTTTACTCCAGTACAGTTTGTAAACGTTCTTTAATTCAATCTGAATAGTAAGCAAAAAGCATTCAGCCTCTAATGATCTGAAGAAGGATTAATTAGGGAACATCTACTTATTAATCATTCAGTTCCATTAACAAGCAGATGAGTACTCCAAGCATGATTATGTGTCAAAAATGTCCCCAACTGAACATGTACCCAAATTTCTTGGAAGGAAATTATTCCCGACAAATAGATGCAACTCGTCTCGAAGAGGCGTACCAGCAGAGTAGATGTCTGAAATGTTTTACACGGATACTTGGAACTGCATATTACTGCCAATAGGTGTCCTCGCGTATAACCGGAGGCGAGGACTTTGGCAGTTGAAGGAAATGGAGGTTTCGAAAGGCACCTCACAAAGAGGACCGGCAGATCGCTTTCCGCGAATTGACTTCCCACCCGTAAAACCTCACGGCCCAGAAGGCGCCCATTGTAGGGCACCCGTGCAGAGCAAGATTCCTGAGATACGAATGCGGCGGCGTCGAGGTCGCAGGAGATTTGCAGGTTCGAAGGTTGATTCATTGAACGCTCGCCTGAAGGGGGCGCGATGGCGCAGCCTCGGGGCGAGGACGCGCGGCGGGAGACGTGACTCCGAGATAGCAGCAGCCAGGGAGCAGACGGCAGCACTTGCACTTGAGGGAGCGAAGGCGGCAGGTGCGGGGGCCGGGAGGATAACGGAGGGCGCAATGAGGATCAGCCGGCAGGCGATGGAGGGAAGGTGCCAGGAAGGGTTACGGTGAGGTGTGTAAGGAGGCGAAGTGCATCTCCAAGAGCGTTTGTGGCGAGTGGAGACGAGGGCAGAGCAGGAGTGTGGAAGCAGAGGCGATGGCGAAGGCGATGGCGCAGGCGATGGCGGAGGCGATGGCGGAGGCGATGGCAGAGGCGATGGCGGAGGCGATGGCGGAGGCGATGGCGTAGGCGATGATGTAGGCGATGGTGGAGGCGATGGCGTAGGAGATGGCGAAGGCGATGGCGGAGGTGATGACCGAAGCGATGGAGGAGGCGATGGCGGAGGTGAGGGCGGAGGCAAGGGCGAAGGCAAGGGCGGAGGTAAGGGCGGAGGCAAGGGCGGAGGTAAGGGCGGAGGTGAGGGTGGGGGCGAGGGCTGAGGTGAGGGTGGAGGCGAGGGCGTAGACTAGGGCGTAGGCGAAGGCGGAGGCGAGGGTGGAGGCGAGGGTGGAGGCGAGGGCGGTAGGCGAGGGCGGAGGCGAGGGCGGAGGCGTGGCGGAGGTGAGGGCGGAGGTGAGGGCGGAGGTGAGGGCGGAGGTGAGGGCGGAGGTGAGGGCGGAGGTGAGGGCGGAGGTGAGGGCGAGAGGCGGAGAGGTGGAGGAGGGCGCAGGTGAGGCGAGGCGGAGGCGAGGGCGGAGGCGGGGTCGAAGGCGTAGGCGATGCCTGAGGTGAGGGCGCAGGCGAGGGAGGAGATGATGGCGCAGGTGATGGCCGAGGCGATGGAGGAGGCGATGGCAGAGGTGAAGGCGGAGGTGAGGGCGGAAGTGAGGGCGGAGACGAGGGCGGAGGTGAGGGCGGAGGCGAGGGCGGTGGTGAGGGCGGAGGCAAGGGCGGAGCTGAGGGGGCGAAGGGAGCAGTGACAGTTCTTGTCCTCTTGAAACGTCACCGTGGGAAGCAGACGCGTGACGAGAACGTAGGAGAGGTTGGCAGTGGCGGCGAAGGCGGGTCTGAAATAAAGGTGGTGGTGAGGCGAAGGCGATATCATCTAGCGGTGGTGGCAATGGAAGCAGGTGCGGTTCAGAAGCAGACGCCAGATCTTGGGCTCCTCGCCTTGCAACCGGCAGCTGGCGAAGGCTCCGAGTGGCGGAGGAGAATGGGGAAGCCGATAAGAGCACAGTAGAGGCTCCTGTCCTTGACACTTCCACCGGTACCTCAGCAACGCCACCTCAGTATTTGCACCCCCACGTGCCGACATTTTCCCTCGAGGCTTATTACCTCAGGGACCTCAGAGACTATTGCTCCTCCTTCTGTGTGGGATGGCGATACCATCACAACCTACATTGATGGTCGTCTTTGCATTCGTCTCATCTGTCATTTCTCTGACAACGCCCTTTGTACGTAGGGATTATGTTTAGACCAAACGCTGCCGATGAGTCATTGAAATCACCATACATTGTGTCAATGTCTATGAAAAAATCTTGGTAGCTTCGCGTGGAATCAAAAGCAAAGTCGTAAAACGACCGTTTAGTGCAGGGCTGTCCAACGTAGAAGGGCTTATGAGTCACATTCTAGTTAAGCCGCGTGCCGCACCGTAATTTAAGATGGTTTTTACCCAACTACTGAGATTATACTGAAATAAATATATAATAGATACGAATTTTATTCATCATACTTAATGACTAACGTACATACAACGAGAAAATTAATATATCATTAAATAAAAATAAGATGAATTGTGCAATTGTTCAGTGAGAAGACTGAGGGCGCTTACATAGCTTCATTCACCAACGAATTTACGTCCACTTTCTTTATTTCTACAGTATAACACCTTCAGTAGACCACTGATGTTGAGGGTTATTTCAAATTTATAATTACAGTTATGTAATTAAAAAACATAACAGAATAAGTAAAAAAACGTATTGCGTTGGTACCATAGAATTTTTCAAAGCAGTCGCGGGCCGCACAAAGAGATCCGGCGGTCCGCATGTTCGGTCTGTGGGTCGCCAGTTGGAAAGCCCTGGTTTAATAGGTACTCTTCACTGACGTGGTCTTCTAATCATGTTCCTTAACAATCATAATTTGAACAAATATTTTCGAACCGTTCCCGATAACCTTTGGATAAAACGAGTTTGGACGAATAAAAAGGCCAAATACTGATTTTGTTCTAGGCCTTTTACAGCCGACAGCCTTTTGCGTCCTGATGGGACGCATATTCGACTCTTCACAAGTCACCAACACACTTGCGGGTTTCTCTGATTTGGGATCAGCAAACCGTGAGCTCTCTGCCACTTCACATGAATGAGAGAAGAGCCATCCAGGTCGGGCAAATACTGATATTACAGCACTAAATATATGATTTCATAATAAACTTCATATTCATATCCGAGCAATGGCGAGAAAGGAAGGACATTTCTCTTTGAACTAATATTTTCTAGAATGGCGCACAGTTCGTGGTTTTTCCTTTTGTGAGGTGATTAGTAGAGATGAATGACGATGACAGAGGGATTATTATGAATTGAATGATGGTTGAGAGGGCTCTGAGAGACAAGAAACACAACATTGTGAAAACAGCGAATGCCTTACGTGGAAATTTAAACTGTATCCTTCCCACTCACCTCAACTGATAATGCTGCAAGTCCCCGCGCTAATAAGTCTGCTAATAAGCTTAAACCTGAGATCAAATTATCGTAACATTTTATAAGCGCAACTGTCTACTCTATTCTTCATGACACCTATGTCAGCAACGCTTTCACTCAATCCGCCAAAACATTATCACCGTGAGTAACCACTAACTACATTTCCTCGGTTCGAACTAGTATTGTTACGAACACCGTTCTCCATTTACCTCCCTGATAGCGATTCGTCCCCCTCCGTCTCCAGGGCGCCTTCAGTCCTTCCCCTCTTCCGGGGCTTCCTCCGGGGTCGCTCGGCGCCGTCCGGGCCGGAGCACGGGCGGAGGCCGGGCCGAGGTGTAGGAGGGGCGAGGCCGCGGACCGCAAGTGTCGCTGCCTGGGGCTAATTACCGCGAGGCCGCCAGCTGCGCTCCCGGACCCGCCCCCTCCGCTCGCCACGCCCACACTTACCCCCTTCGCACTGGGGCACTTCAGGAGGCAGGCCCCAGCCACCAAGGCAACCAACGCCTCCGCCCTCTCCACCTCTCCTTGACACTCCTGCCACCTATCCCGCCTCTCTCCCTACCAACCTCGCCCCCCCCCCATTGCCACTTCCGCCAAAAACCCACCGTCCACCCGTCGTCTCCGTCAGGATGAGACCTTGCAGCCCCGCCCTCGCTGTCACTTCCGCCATCTTCGTCACCCTTTCCACTCCCGTCGCCACTTTTGCCGAACTCACCGTTCACCCGCCCTCGCCGTACCCACTAACACGAAACGTCTCCCCCACCCACCCACTCGGTGCCCCTGAAGCCTCTCC
>BLKR01005662.1:0-75152 GCA_011170035.1 Teleogryllus occipitalis | reverse complement strand
GCGGGACGTAACACCCGGAACCCAAAACGGAGACTAAAGAATGACAAAAACCGGGCAGAGAGGAAGGAGGCAGAATCTACCTCTGAAGATGACACCCAACTCGCAGAGGCGAAGAAAGGTGGGTGGCAGAAGGTCAAATCCCGTAAGGAAAAGAGGGAAGAAAAGAGGAAAGCGGGAACGGAGCTGCCTTTGAAACAGCCCGAAAAGCAAAAGAAGAGAACACGACAGAATAGACGTAAGAAACGGGCCAAGTGGCCAAATGCGATCATTGTTCGCCCGAAAGAGAAAGAGAGGTATGCGGATATCCTCAGTCGGGTTAAAGAAGGAGTTCCCGACGAGCAGGTCCGGACCTCAGTGGAAAAGATCCGCAAAACAGTCTCTGGAGACCTGTTAATAATCCTCTCAAAGGATAATACAGACAATGGGGCAGGTCTTCAGAAAACAATGACTGATCTGCTAGGAAGCGACGCAGAAATCGTCAGTAAGAGTCCACAAGAACATGTTGAGATACTGGATCTTGATGAGATTACTACTAAAGAGGATATTCTGGCAGCCCTGCAGAAAGCGGCTGGAGAAGAAAATGCACTGACACTAGGTGCGATTAGATCCTTGCGCAATGCTTACGGGGGTACACGGATTGCCTCTGTGACACTGCCATCACCCATAGTGGAAAAGATCCTGGGCGAACACGGCAAGATAAGGATTGTTTGGGTCAACTGCCGGATCAGAAGAATTGAGAAACCGACCAAGTGTTTTAAGTGCTGGCACTACGGTCATATCTCAACGAAGTGTAAGAGTGATGTGGACCGAACCAGACTCTGTAACAGATGCGGAGAAGGAGGTCACATAGCAGCTGACTGCAAGAAAGAGGCACGATGCGCTTTATGCCTCGAGAAAGGTCATCGAGAGAATTGTGCTCACCCAGCTGGCGGCAATAGGTGCCCAGTATTTAAGGCAGCACTTCAGAGAATGAAAGCTCGACGATCATGAAAGTGATACAAATCAATTTAAATCACTGTGAAGCTGCGCACGATCTGCTCATGCAGACAGTACGGGAAAAAAGAGTGGATCTGGCAATGATTTCGGAACCATACAAACATCTCGCCACAACACCGTGGGTAACGGATACGACAAATAGAGCTGTCATCTGGTCATGTGGCAAATGCCCGTTCCAGAGTGTGAAGAGTTCCGAAGCTGGATACGTGATGGCGCAGATCGAGGGAGTCTTCTTCTATAGTTGCTACGCTCCACCCAGCCTTTCAAGTGATGAGTTCAAGGATTTCCTTGATAGACTTACTGCGGATGCGGGGCAGCACTACCCGGTGACTATAGCCGGAGACTTCAATGCCTGGGCCGTCGACTGGGGTAGTAAGAAAACGAACGGACGAGGGAGAGCATTGCTGGAGGCCATGTCTACTCTAGACGTCTTGCTCAACAGTGGTGATCATCCAACGTTCATCAAGGGAGATGCTACCTCTATTGTGGATCTGACCTTTGTCAGTAGCAGCGTTGCAAGAACCTGCTCCTGGGAAGTGGCGGATTTATTCACTGCCAGCGACCATTGTGTGATTCTGTGGGAGTTATCCATCGGGCACATCGCTAAAAAAGGACAAAGAAATACCAAGGCAGTTAGCTGGAAAGCATCAGCTTTTGACCCAAAGACCTTTGCAGTGGCTTTTGACTACCGAACAATACACGGTGAAAATGCGGAAAGTAAGACAGCTAATCTGATGAAGAGAGTCACGGAAGCGTGTGACGCTACCATGCCTCGAAAACGCGGCACGCATCGTTTGCCATCTGTGCACTGGTGGAATGATGACATTGCCGCCCTCCGGAAAGATTGTCTCAGGAAAAGAAGAGCATCACAGCGTGGCAGGAAGAAGCCCAATTCTCAGGAATTGGTGACATTATTCAAAATTGCGCGCCGAAGGCTTAAGTTGGCTATCAGGGAAAGCAAGCAGCAATGCTGGCTGGAACTGCTCTCGGAAGTAGAGAGCGACCCCTGGGGTAGACCATATAAGGTAGTCATGACCCATCTAAAAAGTCAGCCAATGCTACAACCGACGTGTCCGGAACTTCTGAGGAAAATTGTCTTTGAACTGTTTCCCCAACAATTGGAATTCACCCAGTTCATAGACGCCGCAGAGTTCAACTCAATTGAGGATATTCCACCTATCACAGAAAATCAACTAAAGGAAGCGTGTGATAGAGTGGGGAATAACAAAGCTCCTGACCCAGATGGAATCCCGAACATCGCATTAAAAATGGCCGTCAAGATGGCACCCTCACTGTTTCTGGATGTGTTCAATACTTGCCTTCAAGAGGGTATTTTCCCACGAAAATGGAAGCTTCAAAGACTGGTGCTCCTTCCCAAAGGAAACAAGAACCCGGACGAACCAACATCATACCGTCCACTCTGCATGCTGGATACAGCCGGGAAGATACTTGAGCGCATAGTACACCGAAGAATAGAGGCAGCCGTCGAGCCGCAACTGGCCAGTAACCAATATGGTTTCCGGAAAGGTCGCGCCACCCTCGACGCGATTGACCTGGTGGTGAGTACGGCCAAAGACGCCATTTCAGGAACAAGGTGGAAAGGAGGAACGATGAGGTACTGCCTGGTGGCGACACTGGACATCAAGAACGCCTTTAATTCCGCCCAGTGGGACTGCATCATGAAAGCACTCGCCGAAATGACAGTACCCAAATACTTGCAAAGGATAGTGTCAAACTATTTTACTGACCGAACATTAACGTACGACACGAAGACCGGTGTTAAAGAGTACAGAGTGACTGGAGGTGTTCCACAAGGTTCAGTTCTGGGACCTTTGTTAGGGGACCTAATGTATGACGGCCTTCTGAAACAAGAAGTACCAAGGGGGACTAAACTGGTGGCATATGCTGATGATCTGGCCGTGGTAATCGTCGCAAAACATCTTGATGATATAAAGTTTCTTCACGACAACACCTTCGAGAAGATCAGCCAGTGGATGGAATCAGTAGGGCTGAAGTTGGCGGAACATAAAACTGAGGCAGTCCTCATTACCGGTCAGAAACAGCTGGAGGGCATTACACTTCAGGTTGGAGGGCATGAAATCACTTCTCAACCCTTCATTAGATATCTGGGAGTCATGATAGATGCGCGGCTTAAATTTAAGCAGCAAGCTGAACACGTGAGTGCCAAGGCGTCAGTGGTCAGAACGACCTTATCACGACTAATGCCCAACATAGGAGGACCAAAGCAAAAGAAGAGCTCTACTCTCATCAGTAGTAACATCAATACTGATGTATGGAGTTCCCATATGGGCTAATACACTGCAGATCCAAGCTTCTCGCAGGAAAATCGCCCCTGTTTATAGACTAAGCGCCCTGAGAGTCTCCAGTGCTTTCCGCACCGTGTCTGAAGACGCAGTGTGCGTCATTGCCGGGATGCTGCCTGTTGGAGTACTCTCCGAAGAGCGAAAAGCCCTTTACCGGCAGAAAAGAATCACGTCCATGAGTCCAGAACAACTCAGACTACAGGAACGGCGTAAAAGCCTAAGAGTATGGCAAACGATGTGGGATTCCTCAACGAAAGGCAGGTGGACGTACCGCCTTATCCCGCAATTAGATGTTTGGATCAACAGAAAACATGGCGAGGTCAACTACTACCTCACACAGCTTCTATCGGGACATGGATGCTTTCGAGCATATCTGCATCGCTTCAAGCACGACGACTCTCCAGAATGCCCGGACTGCCCTGGAGTCAGTGAAGATGTAGAACATACGTTCTTCATGTGCCCCAGATTCATTAGTGCACGCAGTGCCTGGGAATCAACAGTTCGTTTGGAACTTCGGCCTGAGTCCCTAGTTAATGCAATGCTCTCCTCAAAAGAAGCTTGGGAGGCGACGAACGGATTCGCGAAGGAAGTCCTACTGGAGCTTCGTCGTCTTGAAAGAATACGAGCTGAAATGAATGCCCAACGTGTAGATGGTATGTAGCGTAACCACAACCCCCTGAAGGAAGAACAACAGCTAGTTTCTCCCCCCGTGAAGTAATACCAAGCGGTAGTTCCACGGGGGTAAGAGATGTGAGAGGTGGGTTTTAGTCGGTAGGGGATATGCTTATCCGAGCCCGACATATCCAGGAGGAGCTACTATTCCTGGAATACGTAAAGAGTATTTTCCACCTCAACGAAAAACACACACACACACACACACACACACACACACACACACACACACACACACATATATATATATATATATATATATATATATATATATATATATATATATATACACACACACATATATATATATTATTGACAAACCTCAACACCCGTTATAGCATTCTAACTATTAACATAGAAGCAATTCAGTGTCCAAGTTCAGTACGTCATCAATGACGGGTTTTTGTCTCATACAAGAAACACGAGTCTATCTGTGACAATTACGTTGATTATGTGTCAAAATATCTATCACAAGCATATCTCCTTAGATGTTTTTATGGCTACTCTGAAGTGCTAAGCGAATTAAAATGTCAAAAAAAATGTGCGTAAATAGTGTTAGACAACACAACGATTCATATGACGTGGAAAGAAAATTTTCTTGCTACCACGAATAATGAAAGTCGGTTAATAGCAATGTTGATTACAAAGATTTTATTAGCAGAAATAGCTTGCAAACAAGCGAAGGAAGACGCGGACACTCCGATAATGAACACAGTTTTGTGCTTAGATCCAACTAATGAGACTGATTGAAGTTGGTGAGGATGTAAGAGATCTGTTGGTAATATGGTTAGATCTCTGCCAGCATGCAAAATGGCTCCTTTTTGAAACAGAAGAACGACAAAGTTTCTTCACCCGATTGCTGCCATAAGTGAAACATTAACAGATAACTTTGTTTCTCCCAACCAATAAGTGATGACGAAATTTCGGTGTAGGCCAAGTATGGAATAATGAACTTTGCTTTACAGAAATTTGGACGGAAATTTGCTTTAATGAACATTGGTTATATCCTAATGAACTTAGCATTTTCCAAATTCCAAACTTTTACCTCGCAGACTTTTATTGCAGAGAGAGAGAATCGCATAAAGGTCCTACGTATGGGGGTTCCTGTATTTACGTTAGAAATAATATTGATTCTATCTCCTTGGCGGAATTAAATGTGTATTCCATTGAAAATGTTTTCGAAATTTCTGTTGTACATCTTACTTCACTAAGAGTGATAATACTTTGCATCTACAGACCTCCAACAAAGAGAACTGCAGATTATATTTTGTTCTTAGAAAACCTGGAGATAAAACTTAACAAAGTCAGCAATCGCTCTTTTGAATCCATTATTGTTTTCGGAGATTTTAACATTGATTTTCTGGTCCAATCTTGCGAGAAAGAAAAGTTTCTCAATTTAATTAATTCCTTCAATTTAGACATTACAATTAATGTACCTACACGGATCACACAAACTTCGATGAAGGCAATTGATCAAATTATAATTAACAAAACTACTACTCGATATGAAGTTGAAACAAAAGATTTAGGATACAGTGACCACGATGCACAGATTCTTAACATTATAAAAATGCGATCACTGACACAATAAATAATACACGTATGACTAGATTGTTTACAAAAAGTAAAATAAAATTATTCATTGATTACTTGATGCATGAGTCATGGGAAGCGGTTTATAATACTGTTGATACAAACGACAAATATATTTCTTTTTTTCAACTCTTTCATTTCATTTTAACACTTGCTTTCCTCTTCAAAAAAGAAAATTAAATATTTCACGGAAAAGCAATTCTTGAATAACACAAGGGATTAGGACATCTTGTAAAAACAAGCGAATTCTTTCTTTCATTTCTAAACGTCATAATGTATCTCAAGATTACCTTATCTACTAAATACAAAACATTATTACGAAAAGTCATAAGGCAGTCTAAATCATGAAACACGATCAGGATATTTTGAACTCAAATAACAAAACAAAAGCAATGTGGAATATAATAAAAAATACCACAAAATCCACTAGAAACCCTGTAGAGAATGTTGTTCTAAAATATAACGACATAAATGTGAACGATACGGCAACTGTGGCTAGTCTCTTTAACCAATACTTTTCGAGAATTGCTGCCGATCTCACTAAGGGTCTTCAGCCACAAAATTCAATAATAGACTGTTCACCCAAAATTTTAGACACGATGTTCGTTTCCGAAACTTCTTCCTATGAAATTCTCAAAATAATCGGCAAACTAAGAAATAAATATTCGTCCGGTTTAGATGAATTCCCGGATGCTTTGTTAAAGACCTGTGCGTATGCCATTATACACACGTTAACTCATATTTAATTCATCGTTATGCACCGGAACGTTTCCAGATATTTTCAAAACAGCTAAAATTAAGCCGCTCTTCAAAAAAGGCAACAGAAATGAAATTCAAAATTATCGGCCGAGATCTCTTCAGTTTTTTCAAAAATATTAGAGAGACTTTTTTACGTACGAAAGGAAACCTTTCTCAGTAAACATGACGCACTTTCAGATTGCAATGATATATAAACACGTTCTTCTAGGTGAGTGTATCTCGTTGCGGTATCCTGCATTAGAAAAGTTTTTGTTAAAAAGTGTTTGTTTGTAAAAAAAAGCGTTTGTTTACCGAACTTTTGTACTACTAGACTCCATTTCTTGTGGCAGTGGTGGTATACTCCATTTCTTGTGGCAGTTGCAGTGCGCAATTATTGTCCTGAATGGAAGATCCTTTAAACCAGGGACCGAATACCGAAATAATAGCGATAAAGGTATTTATACCGGTATAGAAATACCTTTACCTCTATTATACCTTTATTCAAAATACCTTTAAAAATACCGGTATAAGACGTCAAATACCGGTATTTTTAGAGGTATTTTACCTTTATCCGACGTCTATACCGGTAAAATACCTATATTTAAAGGTATTATACCGGTATTCTCTCATCAAAATACCGGTATTTTCATGAAAATACCAGTATTTCAGTAGAATCATACAGGTATTTGGGGGAAATTCATTGTGATATTTTCCGCTGAGATGGCTCAGAGGAAACAACTATTTACACGTCAGAGTTTCTGACCGGGAGGTCCTAGGGTTCGAGTCCCGAGGGTGGCGGATTTTCGACACATATTCTAGCTAGGTCGAGTTCTGCCGTCGACTGGGAAGTCGAGTTCTGCCGTCAGACGGAGGGACAAGCCAACGGTCTTTCGCAGACATCAACACGAGCTCGTTCGCTGACCTTGGACCTCACGTCCGGGCGCAGAGCTTGGCGACACGTGATAGAATGTTCAAAATTTATCGTATTTCTCCGTATAAATCTTGTCATTTCTAGTAGCGATAAAAAATGGAGAAACGTGTCTTCTTATCCATAAATGAGTCCTTGCACGCATACCAAACTTCCTTCTTGCACGACTGTGTTTATCACTAAATACGATTATTTGCTTAAATTTGATCGTATCACTAACATTTCCGAAAATAAATTTTTCAGTTGGCCCAGTTTCCTTATTCTGCACCATAATTATAACTAAAACAATATTAAAAATTGACATTGAACGCTAATAGACATATTAAATATTCTTACGCGAGGAAACAGAAGCGTTATGTTTAATTCAAAATTAATGATTGAAACATATTTAATTTACACCCATGTATTATTTAATAAATTTCATTAAGAAAAAATATTAATAGTACTATATAATATTAATTAATTTTAATAAATATTTCAAAATATTAATACTAATTAAATTTTAAATGTTTGCATTAAATTTGTGTAAATTAATTTATTATTTTGTTTGTTAATTTATAAATTTATTTAAATTAAACGTTAATTTTAATTAAAAAGTAAAAATGTTAATATTAATAAACTCCTTTTTAATAACTAATAATGTTTGTATATATTTCTTATTATTAAGGAAGAAACACTCTTTTCGAAGTGGGCTCCTCCAGATGCATTTTACAATGTAAGCAACCCACGTAGAAGGGAACCCTTGCCCACATGCAATGTTAATAGCTAATAATAATAATAATAATAATAATAATAATAATAGTAATAATAACATAATAATTTACTATTACAAATTTTCTCAATATTTGCAGTTAATGTCAAAATATATTAAACCCTTAATATTAACCAGGAAAATAACATTTTATTGTAGCCCTATTTATTAATGTATAATTAAGATTTAATTGTGAAATGAAGTAAAAGGTAATCATTTTTTAACAATAACAAAACTGGGCCTGAAAGCCTGAGCGTTCGTGATTATCTCAAGGTGTCAGCGCTTCCTCAGTTCGCCGAAGGAGGGGCGGGGAGGGAAGAAACGGTCCTACGCCTATGGCCGGCGGATACGTTGACAGCCTCTCCATGTGCGAAATACAAAGACAGGCTTAGGTCATCTCTCAGGTCAGATGGGAGATAGCACGATGAAGGACACTAAGAAAAGGTTCTCTTCAATGTAATCAATAATTATTATTTCATATTTCAACTTTTCCGAAGTTTAAATTAAGGGAGGTTTTCAATACATACAACGTATGCAAAACGTAAACGCCCGAACACAAAACATTTACAATAAGAAGAATAGAATGTAATACAGTTGTTTAATATTATATATATACAAAATAATAATTTAAACAATAAATAACAATTATGAAATGATATTTGATTAATAAACATTATTATTATTATTTAATTATTTAATAGGTAATTATTACAGGCAAATTAAAAATCTTCATGCAATGTGGCTAGGCCGAAGGCCTTTAAGCCATTACAATACCTACATTCTACCGCGTTCTAACCTTTCGAATTCTGGTATTCACCCCAAATGGTCTCTCCTTCGCATCAAAGCCGCGGAAAAGAGACCATAAGGTACGGCTGAGGAAAAAACCCCTGAAGGGGGAAAAACCTGCCGTCAGAACCCGAGTACATGCTAATCTATCCGGTTTTTAAACCATTTATTTATTTGGCGCGGGCGTCAGGCAATCTCCTTCCAGTGTTTGGCCTCCTCCGCACCTGAAAACAAACAGCACCACAGAAAATCGTCCGCACCGACGCCTCTGCCCTAATAATTCCGATTCCTACTTCCCTTCGCCTCCTAATGTGTTTAATTTTAACCGTTTCCTTTTATTTTATTTTAATTTAATTTTAATTTATTTAACTTATTTTAATTAATTTAATTTAAATTTATTTAACTTATTTTAATTAATTTAATTTAAATTTATTTAACTTATTTTAATTATTTTAAATTTATTTAACTTATTTTAATTATTTTAAGTTAATTTATTTATTTTTATTGACTTATTTATCTACTTATACTTAGCAATTGACTACAACTTATAACTTTTTTTTTTGTACTGTTTACTAACCTAACATAACTTACTAACTTAATTATTGTTAGTTTATTGATTTATTATTTATTTCTCTCCAGTCTAGGCTCTGCTCGTACTAACCAGTGCTGTTTTCCCACTCCCTAATTTCAGTTTCTCTAATGGTCCGAACCTTTCCTAGAAATGTTCCTAATTCTTTCATGAAGTTGGATCTTTTATCACCTAGAATGTTTTGGGCGAGCGCTACGTTCCTATGTTGGAAGTAGTAATTTCCCATTCCCATCCATTTTCCTCTCCAAGTTTCGGTCGCATTGCAAATTAAAAGGATGTGGATCCAGTCTTCCCTATCACCGCAAAGCACACAGATGCCATTACCATTAGAGTCCTTTAATCTACGTTGCATCCACCCCCCGACCCTGAACCAAGCGTATCCCCCTCTTGCGTCCTTTCGCAGTGTGTTTACGTAACGTTCGCAACCCCATAACGGACTCGCGTGAATTTGCGCAACTAGCGAACGTTTTTCGGCCGTTGCTGCCAGGATCTCTTGCCTTTTAATATCCGCAAGTTTACCCGAAATTAGCCGTTCTATCTCACGTGTTCCCCTATCTCCCACCATCTCCGGAGAAACGTCTCCCAGACCTGCACGTTCCAGTAGCAGTTTAATTTTATACGCCCAGTGGCGTTGGTTGCTTCCCTGTAACTGCACTCGAAAACATCTATGTATAAGTGTGTCAGACTGTTCACCTGCTAATTTAATCCAAAGTTTAATGGGTTTCATTTTAAAATCTTTCCAAATTCCTACACTACCGACCTCTCTTAGGACTCCGGCATTTGCTGCGAATCTAGAGACTCCGAGAATTAATTTGAAATAATCTGTTTCGACGCTTTCTAGTCGATCTATCCTATCCACTCCCCAAATTTCTGCCCCATAATTCATTGCTGGGAGAACTAGCGATTTAAACATTGTATCGCACACCTTTAAAGACAATTCCGGAACCCTGCGCACTGCGCAAACGATTTCTTTGAGCGCAATTCTTCCTTTACTGTGCGCCGCCACTATGTGATTATTCCATCCCCCATTCATGGAAAATTTTGCCCCAAGATATGTAAATGTTTTGACCCGGTCGATCTCGTCCTGAGCGTAAAACCATTTCTCTTTGTTACCCCAGATAAATCCATTCTTGAAGACAACGACTTTAGTTTTTTGAATATTTACTTTTAATCCCCATGTTTCACTATACGTTTCTAAGAGATTTAAACTTTTCTGTAAGCCGTCAATAGTCTCCGAACATAAAACTAAATCATCAGCATATAGTAGTCCGGGAATGTTCAGGCCCTCAATTTCCGGTGCAGATGTATCCGCTTCCTGTAACCACGTCAATAAATCGTTTATAAACAAGATAAACAATAGCGGTGAGAGAGGACAGCCCTGTCTTACTCCTACTGTCGATTTTATTTTTCGCGTTGTACTTCCATCACCGCACCTGACACAGAAATTTACGTCTTCGTACATGCTCTGCAACACTTTTAAAACTTTACGTGAGACGCCTAGCTCATTAAGTTTTTGCCATAAAGCTTTCCTATTGATAGAGTCAAACGCCTTTTCGAAATCTACAAAACTGCAATATAAGTGGCCCCGTTTACGCGCAAGCGCCTGTTTTACTAGGGTATCTAACACAAAGATATTGTCGGTTGTCGCGAAGCCTCTCCTAAAGCCTGCTTGCAATTCTGATATTTTACCGTGCTTTTCCGCCCATTCACTCAGTCGCCCGTTGAGTATTTTACAAAATAGTTTGCTCAGCGCTGGTAAAAGAATTAATTCTTGCTGCTTGCTGCTTAGTTTGCTCAGCGCTGGTAAAGAATTAAAAAATTAATAAACATTTTGTGAGATATTAACTAAAGTAACCTATTTTTTCAACATGTATGGATGGTAAGCTATATTTCTTCATTGAAAATACCGGTATAATACCGGTATAACCTTTATGGACGTCCATACCGGTATAGACGTCCTATAGAGGTGTTTTACCGGTATAAATGAATAAAGGTATTTGAAAAAGGTATGGAAAAATACCGGTATTATACCGGTATTTTTACCGGTATTCAATACCTTTTCGGTCCCTGCTTTGAACAAAGAATCAAAGAACACGTACAAGCTCATACACACAAAAGAACACAATCACACTTTGCCAGCCACCTCTTGGAACAAGAACACTCATTTAATGCAGACAGTAAAGTCAAAATTTTGGAAATTGAAAACAGGCACACTGACAGACTTCCATTAGAAGCCATACACATCATAATTTATTAAACAATTCCCAGCATACTATTTTGAATGAACAAATTCCTTCTCTCTCTCTCACCCCTCCGGAAGATGGCATCCCAGGCACATTAACCCTGCCCGCCTCTTTTCCACCACCCGGCCGGGCCTTCCCCAATGGCCGTTTCTTAGAAAAAAACCCGTTCTCCCCTCTCCATTGAGAGCTTTCTTTTAAATAGCGTACAATGCCCTTTACCTTCGATGTGTTGCCTGATCCGAGGCTCCTAGCCGCGTCAGAATCCATATGTCAGTTTGCTCATCTGAATTTATTTATTTTCTACATTGTTTCATTTTCACTGTACTTTAAAATAATATTGATGTCATTCTAAAAAACTTTCTTCTTTTAAGAGTTATCGCACTTTATAGCTTCTTTAACAATTATGTTACATTGTACATTTGCTATTTCATGTATTCTTTATTCAAAATTGTTTCTATTTTCACGTTTTATATTCCAATTTTTCTATTTTGCTTAAATTCTAATTGTATTGAATGCAAAATAATATTCTGTAGTAGATAAACTTTTATTTTTCAATTTAGATATACTGTTATTATTTTTGTAGCACTGAAGATGGCCGCAATTCGACCGAAAAAGCTTTCTGCCAAAATAAAGGCCTCAATTGTATTTCTAGAATTATAAGCTATAATCGAATCCATTCTTTCTTCTATCTAATAGATGAATCTGCTTAATAAATGCTTGAGCAACGCTGAACTCTTCACCACTATATGATAAATAATTTTGAATTTACAAACTTGCAATGAATGAATTAGAGAACTGCTCGCATGATTATAATAAATATTGTCACAGGATCACGTCATTTTGGAATGTAGTTAATTGGTGTGCAGTGAAGGGGTAGGTCCTGCGTGCTTATGCGTAGGGCAACACCCCATCATGTGCTCCCTAGCTGTAAATGTCGTATAAAGATCTTGCGACAGTAACAGTTTCAATGATTTGAAAATGCCGCCACAGGGTACTGGAGGGGAGAAATCGGTAGTGGGGGCAAATGGGCGACCTGTGCGCACTCTACTCGGACACCACTTTCAGCGGAACTTAAAATTTGACGGTGGCGGCATCTCTGAATGGGACACCATTTCTGGGTACCCTCTCGGCTGCCCACAGTGAGCCGTCTATACCTCTTTAGTCTATGAAGACTGTTCTGCGAGAAGGGAATCGGAGGAATTGGAGGAGTTTTTAGTGTGTAGGCATAGGCTAGTTGTGAATCCCACAAGCTGCGGAGTACGAGCCCCGCAGTGTCTTTGGAAGATTTTCTCCTACCCGCGTAAAACACACACACACACACACACACACACACACACACACGCACGCACGTTTACAAGCACCACACTACCAAACATGTCTGAAAAGCAGTCTGGAGCTTAGAGCTTTGCTCCTACTTGGGCGGTGCCCGTCTGGGGAAATATCTGGAGAGAAAAAATTAAAATCTTTGCAGGATCCAGAAGTTTAGAGAGTTCATGGAAAATTGAACTTGCGTGGTTTTTGTAGTCTGAGACAAAATTTGCAGTGTTTTTTGAGGAAATGCTTTTTTGTTTATAAATTGCGTTCATTTTAAGCAGAAATTACGCAAAAACTATTCGTTTTTCAAAAAGTTTACATGGTTTAAAAGGTTACAATTTGGAGCGGTTTTGAGAACACTTTATTTTTATAAAATGCTTTAACTTCATTCACAAATTACGCAAAAACTACTCTTTTTTCAAAACAATTGAACATGTCCTTTTTAAGAGTTAATTTTTAGAAAAAATTTTGTTTAGGAGTAAAATCTATCTTAATTTTTTAGTTTTGAAACGTTCAATGTTTGTTATTTTCGAAAAGTTAGCCGGAAATGAGACAAGCGTACAAAACCAGTTACCAATACATTAAGAGATGTTTAAATGACTCAGCAAAAGTCACAATTCCTTCCGTAAAATAACCCAGTCTCTATCCAGTCAACAATACTAATCACTTGTAACTCGCGACTACTGTTCTTCGGCTTTCGCTCTCGAAATCACAGTCACTCGGGTGGCCACAGCACTTTCAGTGCCTCGGGCGATTGAACACCTCGACTCGCCCCGAGGCTCCCAGTTCCGGTGGCAGTTTCCTGGGGCTGGCCTTCCCCGAAAGTGGGCCCTTTCAAATGTCACATATACATGACACTCCCTCGAATACACGGCATAGAGGGCAAACTGCTTTGTTCGGTGCGATTTCCTCCTGGGAGGCGTGTCCACTTGTGCTTAGAACGATCTCGGCCTCTGGGCACTCCTGGTGGAACCTCATATGCTGGCACTACCAAAATCGGTTACCACAAAACCACATATGCTACCATTTAGAACTATTTAATTGCTAATTAATTACGCAAAGATTGATTTAATTGCTCTTCAAACTTCCGAGAAATTAATTGTGATATGGTGGGCGCGCCCGCCGGCCGGCCGGCTGACGTCACGCAGTGGGCCGCCGCCGGGCCGCCAGCGCGCCAAATCGGGCGCTCTGCCGCCACCCGCCTGGTTGGTTGGAGCAGATTGAAATGAAATACACGGACTGGCTGAGAGATGACTTTAATATTGTATTTTTTCGATCAACATACCAAACTAGTTGAATGAAAATTATGCCAATACTTTATTCATAAAGATCCTCCGTTAACTTTAATTATGATCGCTGAATTACCATAAGCGTGTCTTAATCGACGGTATGTTGGTAAAAACTCAATTTTATCATAGTACGTTAGATATCTGTGGTATCGAGTTGCAAGTTTATTTTGTTGAAACCGGGAGCGGTAGCTCAGTGCATCAATTGCAGCACCTCTGACCGGGAGGCCCTAGGTTCCAGTTCTGACGGCGGCAGGATTTTCGACACTAGTTTTTCAGCTAGGTCGAATTCAGTTGCTGTCTGTAGGAGAATTCTAGTGGCCGGCTGCGCTAATCGGTAGTTTTCCGTGGTTTCTCCGATCAACACCAGGCGAATGCCGGAGCAGTACCCTACCAAACGGGCCACGGGCCGCGCGCGATCTGTCTTTCCTCTTCCTTATCCTCTCCTCTTACACACACACACACACTAACATGCACTACACTACCTCATATTTCGGGAGATCGGTCGGAAGCTTAGAGCTAGTCCCGGATGGGGCGGTGCCCTGCTGGTGGGAGAGTCCTGGTTAGGGCGAAACCCCCATTAGCCGACGGTAGGTCGGCGCCGGATCTCGCCATCCAGCGGGGGAAGATCACTACCATATCCCGCGAAAAAAACATGCACAACACTAACGGGACTAATGACCAAAGCAGTTGACGCGCCGGGAAACACGAAAAAATCAATCACTCCTTTTTGTACAAAGAGCATCCAATTTGACAGGAGAGGGCACTCCAACGTTGAGTTGACGCGCGCAGCAAAAAAAAAGAAAGCCTGAACATCAACGGAGAAGTGATATACATGGCAGGCGAAGTTAAATACTTATGAATTACAATAACAAATTCTGGATACTGTACAGAAAAAATAAAGAGAGGAATAATTTTAGAAAAAGGAGCGGAAAGAAAATTACACAAATTCATAAAATATGCAGGCATATCAAGTGATTGATTTCTAAAATTTTAGGTCCCGGAACGCGCTCAAAATTATTTATTAATTTAATAGAAATAATTATATATTTATTATATAATGTAATAATTATCAGCGAGATACAGGAACGCCGTTCCGTCGTGTTCCGTCTGAAATCAAGCCTTGCGTAAGACCAAAATCCAAATAATCCAGAAAATGGTATTTCTAATCCTGTTGTGTGGGTGTAAAAGCTGAACATTGAGATAGGCCGAAAAAAGGAAGATGCTTTTGAAGTATGGACACGGAAGAAAATATTAAACGTACAATGGGAGGGCAAAAAGATAAATGCCGAAATTTTGAAAAGAAAACAGAACTTTCTCTAAAAGCCAAAGCCAAAAAATGGAAAATAAAATATTTTGGAGATACTATGAGTCGAACAACATCTCAAGAAAAGGATATGCTTGGAATGATAGAATGAAGCGGAAGAAAAGGGTGTAAGTGGCACAATTGAATAACTAATACACACTATCACAAACAAAAGGAAAAAGGCAGTTCGAGTCCAAGTGAGCAATGAACAAATTGCTATTGCTGTGTATATCCAGATAGGTCTAACAAGGGATGGCTTGCGATCTATGTTCTAGTACTATTTCTCTGCGCGTTCAGACCCCGTGAAGAATTGGGACCTGTAGATGAAAGGAGAGATGCTCACAGCCGCTGCTTGACCGGGACTGGAGCCGACAAATAGACATCATCGCACTGAACAGTGTGTTTGATACACACAGTCTTTCATGCGTACATTCTGCCATTATTAGGGAAGAACTCGCTGAATTATCGGCGCGTCCCCTCCCAGTTTCGGATAGCAAGAAAAGCGTAGCAATGATGCTCAAGTAATACAAATGCAAATATCAATGTTCAAAATTAAAACATCTTTAAAAAACCTGGTTTAGAAACATCGATCAAGTTCGTGTGGAAGATAATTTGTTTTGACAGTGGCCGTGATTGTTAATTTATAATTACGATTTAGACAAAACGGCAAAAGAAAGTAAAAAGAATAACAGCGAAACTAAGCCTGAAAACTATCGCCCAGGGTCATCTTATTGTCACCTCCTTACTTTTTCAAAAGGAGCGAATCCTCCTCCCTGTCGGTAGGGCGTGGATGGTGAACAAACTGTCACCAACCACTGGATTAGATTCGTCGTCAAATCTAAGCCTGTCCGACCTCTCAGATAGAATTACCTCGACTTTGGGAGGAGGTAGGTGACCTCGAGTAATAATCCCTAATTACTCTTTGTCGTGACTCAATTGGATGATAAGTCATAACATTCACATGAAGAAAGTTCACAGCTGACTTCCTTCCTGAGGGATAGGGTCCTGACATATGCACTGGGATTTCAATAAGAACATCATAGTCGTATGTTTTAAAACAATAACCGGATAAATATATTCTATTTAAAAAAATTATTACACTGTACACTCGAATTTGTCTGAGAGTACCTTTGCTATAATCAGATTTGAAACAAAACTGGTGAACAAAATGTCACGAAAACCTTTGCTGAATTATAATTTAAAACTCTTTGACTGTTTTCGTTGAATACTACCACAAATTAGCACAAATTCACAGAAAAAGAAAAAAAAGTCCAGTGATAACCTCTTTACATACGAATACCATTACACAATTTTGCTGGAAAAACACATAAAAGAGTACATACACATAATATTACACTATACAAAGAAAACCTATTACACTATGAAATATTCCAACGTTTTACACGAAACAAAACAGTTTGGTTTGTTCAAAACAAAATAATTTGTAACTTCTCCAGTTACACGATATTTAGTTTAGCTGATGATCAACTGAAATTAGATTTGTTTGATTCACTGAGATCTCTCAGTATACAAAAAAAATTCAAATTTATAATCAAGTACTTTTGTTATTACCATACTGGTAACTCGTTACTCAAGTGCAAATCTTATTTCCAGAACAAGAATTTCCCTCCGTTATTTCACATGCAACATTATATGAACAATCACTTAACATGAAACACTGTTACAAATCAAACACAGAAAAATTATATCTTAAATTTACAATAGTCCTTTTCATGTATCTGAATTCAGTAACGAATCTATAACTCTAGCTGACATTCGAACACAGAATTTAAATTTTCTTTACGGAAATTGTATATGATTACTGGCACTAACCTCATGAACTAGCATAGTCAGTAAAAAGTTCTGCAATCTGGCTAGCACCTCAATTTATAATCTGGATTGAATCAGATAAACTCACAGGAACTCATGCGGCGTGCGACGGCTCGACGTTTTCTCGAGGTCGTCCGAAGTTTGAAGCGGCTGCGAAGAATTTCCTATGTGACCTCCAATTACGTCCAATATAAAATCGGGGTGTTTGCGACTGCTTTTCCACTCCCCTTTCCTTTCTTCAGTAGACGTTGCTATGTACGCCGAATGAAGCGTGGTCAACTCGGGTTTCAATAAATCCAAGCGATAGTTTTAAAAGCTTATTTTAAAAGCTTCAGTAGTCGGTATTTCCCAGAGTGGCGTGATCCGTTGCTTCACCATTTCTCTGCGGGTACCGTTTCAGTCGCTCTCCATTCACGAAAGAAAATGTCCGAATTTCCTTAAGTAGGTTAAAATTCAGTAAATCTTGCCTACTAAATTCCCATTGGTCCTTCGGCCGTTCCTATGACTGAATATTTCGTCATCTGCGCTTGCGAATTTGTTACGAGCGCTACTCGTAGCTGTCTCGTGAAGTACTTGAGAATCGGCGTGTTGAAAAGAATTTTCTTCAATCATCGGGCGTAATCTGTCGGATTACCTGATAACTTCCTGGTCTAATAGATACCGATAGATGTATTAAACGAAAATAAATTTATATTTTCGTGATGTAAACGTCTGAGCGGTTACATTATGGAGTCACAACTTCCTCAAATGGGTACAGGAAGGTGGGCGAGAGACCTTACACCTAGAGTACTTGCGTTGGCCGCCTCTCTGCGTACGGTAGGACATACGTAGGAAATGCCAGAAAAATTGGGTCATTTCTTGGGCTGAAGATAGTCTCGCTTTATTCGAATACATGTATTGACAGTGGTATAATGCAATATTATTTCATATTTTAACTTTTTTATAAAATTGTGATTATCGGTTCTTTTCATTCACAACAACTCATCAAGCACATCGATAGTAAACATCAGGTTTCATAAATGTTTCATTTTTTTACGAAATATGTTCATGTGTTATACAAAATCTATGTTTTGAAAATATCAACACCAATGTTGCATCCCTATTCTCGACACCTAGATGAGGATCGCCGATTTAATACGTTTGCATTCTGATTCCCTAATATGAGGTTTATCAGTGACTGGTATGCTACATTTTACTTGTAGTATATAAATCTTATAAATTGAATTGCTACCCGATTAAATGTTACTGATAAGCGTGTACGATGTTTAGAAAAATGGTATCTTCATGTAGAAATGTAAAAGTTGCCGAACTGTATAACATAGTTTATCCCCCTCATAGACGGATATTACTCTTCTAGTGTGGTGTTTCTGTCTAAGGGTTAAAGTTGTATTGCTTTCATGACAATTTAATGCATTAAAAATACATATATATGTCACAATACAATGATTTACACTACATCCTTTTACATTATCATTTACGTAGTTTGTATCAAAATGACGCACCGGGAATTACTTATTCCAATCTTCAAGTTTATACAAATATAACAGAATCATTTTATATCAGTATAACATACTAAGTAAGCTGGGACGTCACGATTCTTAATATTAGATTTTAATGTTTGTTACAGTATTGGATTCAGGATGCATCTCGCCTGCGCGCCATTTTACCACTTCTTCAATTTTGTCCGAAAGTACGAAAACAGTTATAAAATTTTACTTGGGAAAACAGATTCATCAGGTGAAGTCTATCAAGGAGACAAACGCCGTTTTGAGATCAAAAATCGAGTCGCAGGATAAAAGAGCTCGTGCGTAATTTCGGCTCATTCTTCCTGGTAGTGGAATGATAACGGAAGATCTTAGAAGTAAAATGTATGTAAAATAAGATGTTAGGACATGGAATATTGGTGGTATCTACACAATTAGTTCAATTTTCTTTTTGAAATCAGTTTCCAAATCAGAATTGATATTTTGAGTAGTGCCTCAAATAACTTTTTGATGGTATGAAGACGGAAATATGTGAACAAGTTATACAGTTTTATACAACTATCACAGATGATATGAGACCGTTTGGTTGTTTAACATGAACTAATTCCTTCTCTCTCACCCCTCCGGAAGCTAGCATCCCAGGCACATTAACCCCTCCGCCCGCCTCTTTTCCACCACCCGGCCGGGCCTTCCTTAATGGCCGTTTCTTAGAAAAAATCCCCGTTCTCCCCTCTCCATTGAGAGCTTTCTTTTAAATAGCGTGCAATGCCCTTGACCTTCGATGTGTTGCCTGATCCGAGGCTCCTTTTTTTTTCTTTTTCTTTTTTTAATTTATTAATTTTTGAAGAATTTACATAGATCAGTAAAAATAACTATACATATGTATTTACAGACTTACATGCTAACCTTAAATATAATCTTACATACTATTACAAGGGGGAGGATATCCCTTTTCGGGTCCTCAGTCCGGATCTAAATCTGCAAATTTTTTTAGGAATATTTGATATGGATATTTGTTTTTGATTCGTGTTTGGTAATTGGGGTTTTTGGCTAGTTTGAATGGTGATAGTGCTGGGATTTGAGATAGGTTATGATAGAAGTTGGTGGCCAGATAAGTGATGTATTGTTCAATGGGTTCCAAATTAAATTCGTTGTGAAGTTGATTGTTGGTTATATACCATGGGGCATGAGCAACTATTCTTAAGAACTTATTTTGCAGGACTCCTAGTTTATGGATGTTAGTTTTAGCAGAATTGATCCAAATTGGGCTGGCGTACGACATTAATGGTCTTAAAATTGTCTTGTAAATTGCTATGGCTGATTTATAATGTATTGAGCTGTTTCTGTAAATTAGTGGTCGTAGTTGTGCAAGTTTTATTTTAGCTTGGGTCACTTTGGCATTTATATGTTTTCCCCAAGTTAGCTTGGTATCAAGATACAAGCCTAAATATTTTACAGGTTTATTGGAGGGGTACCATTCTATTGTTTTGTTATTTAGAGTGAGAGGAAGTGGGGGAGAGTGGGGTCTTAAAGTAAATATTTTTGCAGCAGTTTTGTTAGGATTTAGTTGAATTTTAAATTTAGCGGCCCAGCTGTCTATCATATTTAAATAAAGTTGTAAGTGGGTTCTTAACTCAGTGAGGGTTGTACCGGAGGCAAAAATGGCTGTGTCGTCGGCAAATTGAGCAATAGTAATTTTATTAAGTGTGGGAAGGTCAGCGACATAGAGGTTGAATAGGGTGGGTGATAACGGAGAGCCTTGGGGAAGTCCAGCGTTTATTGTTCTTGGGTTGGATAAATGGTTGTTAACATTAACTGAGAAAGTTCTATTGCTTAAGAAATTTATTATTATTGATTTTAAGTATTGTGGAGTGCCTATTTGGATAAGTTTATATAAAAGAGCTTGGTGCCAAGTTCGGTCGAAAGCTTGTGTAATATCAATAAATAGAGCTATGGAGTGGTGTTTTTTTGAAAAGCGGAATAAATGTACTCTGAAATTCTTAATAGCTGGTGTTGCGTTGAGATTCTATCTGTAAATCCAAACTGTACCTTGGGGATAGCATTGGTTGAATATAGGTGGTTTTTCAGTCTTCGCAATATGATTTTCTCGAATATTTTGGAAAGGGTTGTTAATAAACTGATTGGGCGGTAACTCTCGGGGTTTGATGGGGTTTTGTTTGGCTTTGCTATGGGGATGATGATTGCATGTTTCCATTTATGGGGGAAATATCCGATTCTGAAACAAGAATTGAATATGTTATTTAAGTACGCAATTGCCGTTGGTGGTAGTTTTTTTAATGCCAAATTGTTTATTTTGTCGTGACCTGGGGCTTTTTTGTTAGGAAGATTTTTTATGATTTTAGAAATTTCAATGGGCGATGAGAAATTTATTCTCTGATACGGACCGAAGAAGTTTAATTTTGTAGCTTGTAGAATATTATTATGTTGCGGGTGGGCGTTCGTGTTCTCACAGAATGTGGTTTCGAAATGCGTGGCGAGCACTTCTGCCTTTTGAAGTGAGGATAAGGCCTTGCCTGTCGTGTTTAAAGGAGGGACCGTGTTTTTTTTTCTTGAGAATTTTTTTAGTGAATTGCCATAATGTGTTATTACTGGTGTTGAGTGATTGTATGAGTTTATGATATTGTTCGCTGTTATGATTTCTGATAAGTCGTTTGACCACGTTGGAGATTAGGTTGAGTTCTCTCTTTAATTCTCGTGTTCTTAGCTGAGCCCAGAGTCTTTTAGTCTTATTCTTTACAGTTATTGCGTTTAAAATGCCTGAGGGTAATTTATTGTAGGGTTTGAAGGCTGTATTCGGAGTGGTAGTCAACTGAGAAATTTTGGATGGTTGTGTTGATGAGTTCAGTTAGAAAATTAACGGATTGATCTATTTCAAGGGGAGTATTTAGTATTTTTATTTTGGGTACTGTACTTTTTATTGTTTCGGTGAACTTCCTCCAGTTAATTTTTAGTGAGTTCGGTTTAGATACAGGGGCATGTTGAGGTGACATTTGCTGCGAAGTAAGAATGGTATATGGTCAGAGTCAAGTTCGAATATTACCGATAAATGGAAGTTAAGGTTTGTGTTGGTTAGACCAATGTCGAGAATGTCTGGTTTGCGCGAACGGTCTTGTGGGTAGTAAGTAGGTTCACTCGGGGAGAGAATTTTAATATTGGCATTGTTTACTAATTGGGCTAGTGTTTTACCATCTCGGTTGTTGGATTGGCATCCCCAGTTACTGTGTTTGGCATTGAGGTCACCTAATAGCACAACTTTATCATTGAGGTTAAATAGATTTTGGAGGTTTGTATTTATTATTTTTGTCGAGGGAGGTTTGTATGCAGCTATGATCTTCAAAGAGTTATTGTTGATTATTATTGAGACTGCTATAGTTTCTAAGCCTGGTGTGTCCGGAAGAGTTACCTGGTTATGCGTGTAAGTAGATTTGATCGCGATGAGTACACCGCCGCCTTTGGTTTCGGTTCTGTCAGTTCTATATACATTGTAATTGGGAATATATAATTTATTTTTTCTGCTCAAGTGCGTTTCGGTGATACAAGCTACATCTACGTTGTAGTGATGAAGGAAATGTACGAATTCAGTTTTTTTTGTTGGTGATTGAGTTTGCATTCCAATTTAGAATGGTTACATTGTTTTGGGATTTATTTGCCATTGTTGGTTAGATATTCGGCCACAGAGTTCTGAATAGTACTAATTATAGATGGGATTAGAGAGTTGATGAAATTAATAATGCAGTAGGTGATGGAGTTAATTATAGTGGTGATTATTGGGTGATTGTATTGGATATTATTGGAATGGGCCGTGTGGTGATTGGAATTTTGGGTGTTTTGCGATGTGCTAGGAGGTGGTTTGTTCATGTTTGAAATATGGGTGAAGTTTTGAATAGGCTGGGATTGCGGCAGTGGTGGGAAATGGGCTCTTGATTGATTTTGGAGGGGAGGAGTAGCATTGGAGTTTGGTGGATTTTCATTATTTTTATTTTCAGAGGTACTTTTCCCATCTAAGATCTCTCTGTAGTAGGTGCAGCTCGTGTTTCTTATGTCGGCCTTGTGATTTCCGTTGCAGTTCGCACACACCGGAGATTCGTTCTTCTTAGGGCAGAGCACAGAGTAATGGTTCCCGGCACAGAATGCACACGTGATGGAGTGGTTACAATTGTTTTTGGTATGACCGTAGTCAAGGCATCTTTGGCATTGGAGAGGGCCTTTATGCTTCTTGCGTCTTTCGGTTCTAACACGATGATTGCAAATTTGATGTATGGTTAATATAGTTTCTATTGGTTCAGAACCGTTGAATTCCGCGGCGACTACTGGGATTGGAAGGCCATCTTTTTGAAGTCTGGTGACTCTGATTATTGAAGTGAAGCGTTGCTGTAGGTCATTCAAAATTTCCGGTTCTGTTATTGATTGTTCAATGTTTTTGAATACGACAGAAAATTTTATGTTTGATGGATCTTTGAATGAATGAAATTTACGATGGGTATGTATGAGATATTTGATTATTTTACGGAAGTCCGTGGGGTTATTGGCATTGATCTTAACTTTTTTATTTTTCACGTCTGTGATGAAGTTGTTGGTGACGTTAGATTTAAGTTCGATTATAAGATCGCGAACACTGGTTACGTCCGCCACAAAGATTGGAGGAATTTTGGCTGGTTGCGAAGAGTGATCGTCAGTATTTACATTTAAATATTCGAACCGATTATCTTCAGGGTTGGGATTTATATTAGCGAGTTCTCCGAATCTGTTCCCGACGGGGACATTGTATTCTAGAGCACTGGATTGATTAGAGTTCTCGTTAGAGTTACTCGAGATTACACTTTTCTTTTTTGTTTCGATGGGGATTTCACTGTCACTGACTGACCTCTTTTTTGTGTTGACGACTGATGATGAAGGTTGCGACATCGTGCTGAGGTCTGTTGAGGCGGCCTCCTGGCTGCCAACGATGCGTTGCTGGTCGGTAAGTGGAGGTGCGGTTGGTTTACTTAGCATGTGAGGCTGATGTGATGGGGGTTGATGTAACTGTTGTTCTAGTTGATGTTGTAGTCCATTATCTGGAATATGTTGCAGTGATGTTTCACGGACGTCGCCTTCTGGGAAACCGACCTCCATTTCGCCCTCGGCCGGGTAGACCTGGGCGAGGGCATCTGCGATACACTGGCGTATGGCAGCGTTGTCTGATGAAAATGTTGCACTAATTGCTGGCAATATTAGCGCCCGCAGTTAGAAGTGCTGATGAACACTATTATTGTAGCACTTTATCTTACACTGGCACAGAACACTATTACGAGACGAGGCGCAGCGCTGGGCGCGGAGCTCCGTACTGTGCGACTGCTCGCAGCGGAATGCCCACAAGGGTAGCGATAGCTTCACAGCAAGGAGGTGAGTCAGCATTGCATTATGCCACCCCACGAAACTGCGATGCATTCCGAGGCTCCTATCCGCGTCAGAATCCATGTCAGTTTGCTCATCTGAATTTATTTATTTTATACATTATTTCATTTTCACTTTACTTTAGAATAATATTGATATCATTCCAAAAAACTTTCTTCTTTTAACAGTTATCGCATTTTATAGCTTCTTTAACAATTATGTTACATTGTACATTTGTTATTTCATGTATTTTTTATTCAAAATTATGTTTCTATTTTCACATTTTATATTTCAATTTTTCTATTTTGCTTAAATTCTAATTGTATTGAATACATAATAATATTCTGTAGTAGATAAACTTTTATTTTTCAATTTAGATATACTGTTATTTTTGTAGCACTGAAGATGGCCGCAATGCGACCGAAAAAGCTTTCTGCTAATATAAAGAGCTTCGGCAAAACAACGCCTCAATTGCATTTCTATAATTATAAGCTATAGTCTAATTAATTCTTTCTCCTATCTAATAGATGAATTTGCTTAATAATTGCTTGAGCAACGCTGAACACTTCACCACTATATGATAAATAATTTTGTATTTACAAACTTGCAATGAATGAATTAGAGAAGTGCTCGCATGATTACAATCAATATGGTCACAGGATCACGTCATTTTGGAATGCATTTAATTGGTTCAGTAAAGGGGTAGGTCCTGCGTGCTTATGCGTAGGGCTACACCCCGTCATGTGCTCCCTAGCTGTAAATGCCGTAGAAAGATCTTGCGACACTATGATTTGAAAATGCCGCCACAGGGTACTGGAGGGGAGAAATCGGTAGTGGGGGCCAATGGGCGACCTGCGCGCACTCTACTCGGACACCACTTTCTGCGGAACTAAAAATTCGACGGTGGCGCCATCTCTGAATGGGACACCATTTCTGGGTACCCTCTCGGCTCCCCGCAGTGAGCCGTCTATACCTTTTTAGTCTATGCCTAAGCCTATCTTCGTATTTCGCACGTGGAGGCTGTCAACGTATGCGCCGCGCCGTAGGCGTAGGACCGTTTCTTCCCGTCCCCTTCTACGGCGAACTGAGGGAGCTTTGACACCTTGAGTTGATCCAGAACGCTTAGGCTTTCAGGCCTACTTTTGTAAATTGTTAAAAAATTATCTCCTTTTACTTCATTTCACTATTAAATCTTAATTATACATTGATATATAAGGATAAATTAAAATGTTATTTTCCTAGTTTATATTAAAGGTTTAATATATTTTGACATTATTACATTATTAACTGCAAACATTGAGAAAATTTGTAGTAAAAGTAAATTATGTTATTATTATTATTATTATTATTATTATTATTATTATTATTATTATTATTATTATTATTATTGTTATTATTCGCCATTAACATCGCATGTGTGCAATGGTTCCCTGATAAGTGGTAGCTTATACATTGTAAAAAGCATCTGGAGGAGCCCACTTCGAGAAGAGCGTTTCTTCATTAACATTGAGAAATTTATACTAACATTATTAATTAATAAAAAGAGAATAAAATTAACATTTAATTTAATTAAATTTATTAATTAACAAACAAAAAAAACTAATTTACACAAATTTAATGAAAACATTAAAAATTTAATTAGTATTAATAATTTTAAAATATTTATTAATATTAATTAATATTATATAGTACTATTAATATTTTTTCTAAATGAAATTTATTAAATAATACATGGGTGTAAATTAAATATGTTTCAATCATTAATTTTCAATTAAACATTATGTTGCGGCGGTGTCCGCCACACCAAAAAGCGCGCCGCAGACTCGGCGCGCTGTGACGTCAGCGAGCGTACACTGGGCAGCCGAGCAAAGAAGGAGCTGACCAATGAGGACGGAACGGTCGGCGCACGAAGCCCCTACTAGGAGGCGAGTCTTCAGCGCGCAGGAAGATATAACGGGCAGCCGCCGGGGTAGCGGCAGAACAGTGTACCGAGTGTAATTTGAGAGTTGATAGTATTGAGTATAGTGATTGTGACCCGGCAGTGTACTAGGCGATTCCTTCGGATTAATTGTGCGACTTCGGCTTTGAACTTGGACGTCAACGGAACATCTGGTGACTCGGCTATGTTATATTGGTTTCTCTCTCTTTTGGATTTTGGTATAACATTTTGTAACGACAGCGAAACTGTAATAAAAATCTTGTTATTGTTAACTTGCTGTTTTTCCATACATAACACATTACGCTTCTGTTTCCTGCTGTAAGAATTGTTTATATGTGTATTAGCGTTCAAAGTCAAATTTTAATACAGTTTTAGTTATAATTATGGTGCAGAATAAGGAAACTGGGCCATTATTTTCGCGAATGTTAGTGATACGGTCAAATTTAAGCAAATAATCGTATTTTGTGATAAACACAGTCACACAAGAAAGAGATGCGTGGGAAGACTCATTTATGGGTAAGAAGTCACGTTCCTCCATCCTTTATCGCTACTAGAAAGGACAAGATCTATACCGAGAAATTTGATAAATTTTCAACGCTGTATCACGTGTCACCAAGCTCTGCGCCCGGATTTGAGGTCCAAGGTCAGCGAACGAGCTCGTGATGATGTCTGCGAAAGACCGTTGGCTGGGCCCTCCGTCTAATGGCCCTGGCTACGAGATTATCGAGTCGTCTCGCTCTCGAGAATGCTTTCTCGTTGCACGAGATTCTCATGGGCCCCATTCTCGTTAAGCCTTTCTCGCTTACGAGAACGAGAGAGGATATTCGGCAAATGACCGCCTATAACTTCCATCAACGCCTTGTAGCGGAGGGTACCCGCGCTCCCGCCTTATTTATCGCTGCCTTAAAAGTGCGGACACACCCATCCACCTCGCCATGTCGCCGGATGAATTCGTGTATGACGCGAAATGGACAAACAGAAGGCAGTCAAGTTAAGTACTAAGCGATTTTCTCGCCGCCTTTCCTGAATTGCTAAGTCGAACACGACTCGCTCTCAACCTCAAAAAATGATTAGTCGTCGACTTCACTCGTAAGAGGGCAGACCCCGATGAAACGATGAGCTTGACGGACGCGCATCTACCTTGTCAGAGCGGAACGAGGTATTTGGGCCTGCTACCTTGACAGCGGTCTTCGCTGCCATTCGCACGCTCCATACCTCACGGCTCAAAACAAAAATCGAACTCTCCTTCTAAAACCACCTCTCCGTTCCTCCGTCTTGCACCTTTCAATAAAGCGGCGCTCATTCACCGCGTGCGTGCGCCCCTTGTGGGCGTAAGCATGCGAGGTATTCGCCGCCGGTCCTCCTTCCATTCTGCGCCCTCATCCATCGAACACCCGACCTGACCGCACTCCTAGAAATGCCGACGTTTTCAGATTGATTGATTTTTTTCGTGTTTCCAGACGCGTCAACTGTTTGGTCATTAGTCCCGTTAGTGTAGTGCATGTTTTTTATCGGGAGATGGAGGTGATCTTTCCCCGCTGGATGACGAGATCCGGCACCCACCTACCGTCGGTTACTGGGATTTCCCCCTAACCAGGACTCTCCCACCAGCGGGGCACCGTCCCAGCCTGGACAAGCTTTAAGTTCCCGACTGATCTCCTGGAATATGTGGTAGTGTAAGTGTGTGTGTAGTGTAGTGCATGTTAGTGTAAGTGTGTGTGTGCAAGGGGAGAGGATAAGACAAGGAAGAGGAAGGAGAGATCGCGCGCGGTCCGTGGCCCGTTTGGCAGGGTACTTCTCCGGCATTCGCCTGGTGTTGATCGGAGAAACCACGGAAAACTACCGATCAGAGCAGTCGGCCGCTAGAATTCTCCTCCAGACAGCGACTGAATTCGACCTAGCTGAAAAGCTAGTGTCGAAAATCCTGCCGCTGTCAGGACTCGAACCTAGGACCTCCCGGTCAGAGGCGCTGCAGTGTCATCAGTTGATGCACTGAGCTACCGCTCCCGGCCCGACGTTTTCAGAATTCGAGGTGTGCGAAGTCAGTTCCCGGCGGAGCTGCAGAAGCGGGCGGAGACGGCGCTCGCAAGGGCGCTGAGGCCGTCCGCTCCGCGCATCCTGCGCGAGACCGGCGCAGCGGCGTGCACTGTACAGGGTCTTCCACAGAAGGAAGGGCCCATAGCACGTCGGCTTCACCTTGCGCGTACTGCCCTCGCATAAACTCCCTGAGCTGCGCAACGCGTGGGAGGCGATCGCCGCTCATGGAAGCCGGAATCCGCGCGGGCGGCGCGGAAACGCGCCTCGCCGGGCCTGGGCCACCGCCTGGGTTCCAAGACGTCGCGGCGCCACGGACGCTTCAATGAAATCGGCGTTAGTGTACAGTGTAAATAGTGTAGTGTGTTGTATGACTGTGAATGAATGTGTTTGTAGATATAAATTCTGGGGTGTGGTGCATGAACCTGATAACCCACATAGAGGAAGAGTGGAGAAAAAGGGAGAAAACTTTAGGGGTGTATAAGTACACAATATTTACAAACAATTATATTTTTTATTCATAGAGTTAGTACATATAATACCTTACAATTCTACAAAATTTCGGAATGTTTGAAAGTCATTGTCATATTAATATTGCAATAAAAGTTAAATATCTGGTTCCGAATTTTTCGACCTTTCCGTGCATGAACCTGACAAACCACAAGTACACCATTTATCAATGAACTACTCATATGTATCATAATAAAATGAACTCACAGATGAATTGTCATTGTCACTCGAGTCATCAGGTACTGGTAAGCTGACTTTTCCTTTTCCCCTGGTTTTCTTTGGGGTCTGAACCTTTCTCCTAAGTCCAGCATAAAACTCTAGTATATATTCTTCTACTATATGTTCTGGCATAACTTTCTCAAATCTTTCAACTTTGCATTTGTAATAGGACGCCTGGTTTTGTGTAAAAGTGGCAAAATAATCTTATTTGACATTTTATCTCTTCGAAAAATATTCACCAATGAATAGTCTTCCTTATCATTGTTGTGTATATAGACTATACCATAGCTGCCTAGCAAATTTGTACATATCAAAATTCGTGATGCTTTCTGTATCTTTACAGGTCTACCATTTTCACCTTTCTTTCTAAATATTAAGTGTTTCTTCATATGATCAATGGAAACAAAGTCTTCCCGCTTCATTCTCGTTACAATAAAAGGATTAACCCTTTTACAATGCTCTACTAATTTGCAGCAACCTTCTGGTGAATATACAGTAGGTGTTTTCTTCTTTTTCTTAATTTGCGGTATGTCACCTAACTTGCATGTGCCGAGACTAGGATGTCCAAAATGAAGATTATAATCAATTTGAAAAATATGTGTAAATGTGTAATATGAAACTGGTTCCACAGCTAGTGAAGCACATGTTTCTACGTAAAGCTCATGTAGCTTTTTTTCAGAAAGTTCTCGTGAGGGATATTTCCGGTGCGGATTATCTTTTCTTGTGTAATGGCTTCTGAACTTAGGTAGCCGCTCTATGAATTCGCGAGCAACTTGTTTTCTGTCTTCCGGTATTTTATTAGGTCAGTTTTAGTGTCGACCTCGACCATCTTACTGCGGTAAACTATTCTGTCAGTAAATCGACCTATGTAATCAATTTTTGCCGTTTTTATACCTAAGAAACTAGCCAGGGCCGTTTTACAAATCTGTATATTTTGTCCATCCTCAACTACT
Organism: Teleogryllus occipitalis; assembly: GCA_011170035.1. NCBI lineage: Eukaryota > Metazoa > Arthropoda > Insecta > Orthoptera > Gryllidae > Teleogryllus > Teleogryllus occipitalis. Next base: position 45,263 of record BLKR01005662.1, on the reverse strand, counting down.
TTATATTCTACTGTACAATCTATTTTTTTCTTTGGACTAGAAGAATATCTTTTCTTTGGTTTCTTGATGTCAATGGACGAAGAAAGAAACATTCTTTGTTCCGTACAGCTTAAAAGGCTATAATATTTGGAAAATAATACCTTTCTGTCATTTGATTTAACATTTAGAAAACATTTTTTGCGACAGTTGAACATTTTTCCTTTAGTTGCACCTGTAATCTCTTTCCCTCTATAATCAATGTAACTTTTACCTTCGCGCCCATTTCTTGCTCGGACATTACGTTTCCACGTTGATGGATCACGCTTACGTTTTCTTCTTCTCCAATTCCCTAATAAATACAAATTATTGTTACTAAATATGAAACACTGCCGAGAGCCAATCCAAAATGCCATTCTCCATAACAAATGTTATATGAGTCCTTTACGTTTCCCATATTAGTGCACATAACCTAATTCTCGTTAGTTAAGGTACAATCGCAAAGTTAAAGGAACTGGTAAAATACATTATGAGTGGTTATGAATATTTGTGTTATACAAAAACTTCCATACTGTTGCTCTCCGTTGATACTTTCTCAGCTGACTGTACTAATCGCGCACTCTTTCTTTATACTCTAAAGCGGGGAGTGCGGAGAAAGACGGGTTCTGTCTACGTCACGGTAGTGCAGTGCTGTCAACTTCTACGACAGAAAACTCAGGGTAATAGCGCGTCTTGGACTACATAACAATGAGAAACAAAACAAGGCTTTTTAGAATTCTGAAGAAATAATAAATAGTTATAGAAACTATTGAGTAACAAGGAGCACCGTACGCAAAGGTCGTTAGAAAGAGAGAGTGAAAACTGAGAAGCCCGCATTGTAAAGGACGAAGGTGGGCAGCACTACAAACTAAGCCGTGACGTTCCGAGTGGAGCTCGTATTTTCTACTGGACCGCGCTCTGCCGGGCTGAACTAGAGCTAGGGAGCTGGAGGATCAAGAAAACGTGCGCACATCGTACATTTGTCGCTTCCAGCAAATATCCGTCTGATGTTTCAGTATCTGACCTCTTGTTCTCTCTGTCTTCAGTTACTTTTTCTGTACTGTTCTCATTTCGGCTCTGAATTGAAAATAATGAAAAGATGCTGTCATTGTCACTACCTGTAGAGAAGATACATCTTTTAGTCTAAGAAAATTGGTAAACATAGTCTTATTTGACCTTCATTTCCAGCTGAAATTATTAAATGACACGAAATATAGAACGCAAAGGCAATAGTTAATAATAATTGAAATTATATAGTGGCATCTTACCTGTTTCAGAATTCAAAAACTCTGAAAAATCAAGCTTTCTGACCGCCGAAACACGCTTACTTACTTCACCAGACATCTTGATGGGGTTATCAGGTTCATGCATCGAATGAAGCTCAGTTTCTTATCCGCACAATCAGTGCTTCGCTCTTTTGTGAAGAAATGAGCACACGTATCGAGGTGGTGATTTAACGGTAGAGACTAGATGGCAGGACGAGTCTTACTCTACTTGTAACTCAATTTCGAAAAAAATGTGGGCTATCAGGTTCATGCACCACACCCTGGAATTAAGAATGTATGCGAGTGTGAATGATAAAATTAAAACAAGAAAAAAGAACATTCTAAAAAATTTAAGCCAAACAACCTAAAGAACTTATTCTATTTACTAAAGCAAACAACGCTTAAAGTGGCAATTATACTTAGTTTTTAGTTAGTATTTTAAAGATAGGCCCTATATCCCGCTGCAGAAGCCTTAATCGGCTGCAGCCTACTATATACCCCGAATTACGAATAAATTTCCGCCTCTCCCGGGCTACTGAAGAGGCGGAAAAAAAAGTATCTCGCCATTGGACGCAGGGTGGAACGTCGGGGTGCAGATGTAGTAAATATCATTGACTTTACAGAAGTGAAGAGAGAGAGAGAGATAGAGAGAAATTATCTCTCTCTCTTTCTCTCCCCCCCTCTTTCTCACACACACAGACACGTTCAGAAACACAGACACTGGGCAGAATGTTTGCTAGGACCAACGGTCAAAAGAAATTAATAGCCTGGAGTGCGACGAATGTTTTATCCTGTCTGAGCGAAACCTATGGATTGGGGCAAACCGGAAACGTTCGTGGGTCGAATCGCTGACCTCCGGAAAACAGCCTACGCAACGGCGCAGCCCTCGCAGCTCTTCCAAAGTGGCAACTGATTCCGAGAAACCATCGGCAGCGCCAGGAACGGTACGCGAAGCTTATCAACCGGTGTCAGATCTCTTGCGCATTCGTCCCTTCACAACTGATGGCAAAGGCCATATCCGTTGGATTCATTTTAGTTTCAAGTGCAGTGAGAAGCGTTCTTAACAATTCTATTGAAGTCAGTTGAAAGGAATCGAAAACTAATGCCATTTTTAAGAAAAATGAAAAAAACTTAATATCGTGCGCTTGATGACATACATTAAGTAAGTAACACTCTATTTTGACACTTTTTTTATAACACTTTCATAGTGAATATTTTGTTTCTAAAATGCAAAGCGAATTATATACATGTATTATTTATTTATTTATTTATTTATTTATTTATTTATTTATTTATTTATTTATTTATTTATTTATTTATTTATTTATTTATTTATTTATTTATTTATTTATTTATTTATTTATTTATTTATTTATTTATTTATTTATTTATTTTATTTATAGATAGATATTTATTATTCTGCAGGTAGGTATATACAACCTGGTGGCAGAACTCTACAATTTACATATTACTAATATTAACTTAAAATTATTTAACAATGTAACTTTAAATTATTTAAAGACATAATAATAATAATAATAATAATAATAATAATAATAATAATAATAATAATAATAATAATAATAAAATGCTAACAATAATAGCATTAACTACATTATATGGTTGACCTGCACAGTTATTTGAAACTATTAAATATCTATTAAATAGAGATATATACCGGTGTAGATGTCGGATAAAGTTAAAATGCCTCTAAAATTATCGGTATTTTACGTCTTACACCGGTATTTTTAAAGGTATTTTGAATAAAGGTATAATATAGGTAAAGGTATTTTTATACCGGTATAAATACCTTTACTGCTATTATTAAGGTATTCGACCCCTGGAAATCTGTGCCTTAAAAATAGATTTTGGAAGAAGGCCATGAACAATTTTTCGAAAATTTGAGTTTTACAAAAAATGGTAATTGAGAAGTGTTAATTCGGAGAGAAATAGGGGTATAAATAATACTACGTAAGCATTACTAAGGGCGAGAAGTAAAGCGAGAGTGCTATTTTCGCACCACTAATTCATTTTTTAACTACAGCCCAGCAGTTCAAAAAATCACAATGATTTGTGTTTTGAGAGGAACTTTGGAATTTTTTTCGAGCCTGTTCCAGGATTCTAAGACATATGAATTAAAAACAAATTTTTTTGCGTTTGAATTTGTCGTTGAGAAGTATCAAAAATGTTTTTCTGTTAGTTTAAATTATTTTCTTGTTTTTTATATTTTTTAAATCAGACAAAATGGTATTAAGTTGAAAAAGTTAAAAACATGTTTTTGGCTGTAGATGGGTGTGGGTGATGTTGGGACGGGGGCTAAGAATCCACTCAAATTTCTTATTTTTACTTTCTCGCTACCGCTTGCGGAGTAGAGAGAAAGTTATATAATACTATGCAAAAAAACTCTTAATGCCAGGCCCTGATAATGAAAAAGTGGATAAATCCAGCTGTTAAATTTAGAAAAAAATCCTCTAACACGAGCTGTAGCCGGAATGCATGTTTTGTAGGTCCTTGATACCGAAAAATCTAATAGCGGCAAGACGTCGGTCGGTCCGTTCGTCCGTCCGTCCGTCAGTCCGTCCGTCCGTCCGTCCGTCTGTCCGACCGTTCATCTGTGAACAACGCTAACGGCTAAACCGTTCAGCCAATTTTCTCTAAAATTTATATTCATCAATCGATCTGGCTGATGTCGCGGCCCTTTGGATTTTAAACTGCAATTTTAATTTTGGGAGTACTTTACATGAAACCCTTAGGATATTTTCCACATTTTCAAAGAAATTGCTCCATCGCTCTTCATTATTATTTTTGTTGGATAGTGTGAAGGACGTTTAAGAGAATGACGCGGGTCTCATTTTCACTGCAAACACTGATTTTCTCGAAAATTGCATAAATTCAAAATTTTTCGGCATCATCCAACAACTACAATTATAAAGAGAGAGATTCCCCCCCCCCCGTTAATGCAATCTGTTTCTTAAAGATAGATTTTGAAAGATGGGCATATACAATTCGTTGAGATTTGTGTCCTTTCCGCATAGTTTTGCGTGAAAATATGGAAAAAAGAAAATACGTACTGCTTTAGCACCATTAATTATTTTAGAGGTATAGTATATCTACTCATGTGTTATTTGGTTTTAGATAACTCTTTACTAACTTATCTAGGGGTACCTTTTGATAATGTCAATTAATGCCTCTAGTTGTTTGAACTTGATAGGGGTAATTTATTTTGACGTGACGTTTTACCGTCAATGGATTTTTCAGTATCAAGGACCCACAAAACATGGATTCAGGCCACACCACGTGTTAGAGTTCCCTCCTCACTAAATTTAGCAACTGAATTTATCCACTTTTTCGTTACCAGGGCCTGGCCTATTCACATTCAACCCACTGTATTTATACTGTTAATAACTTTCTTAGAACTGTCATATGCTCGTCTAGACTCTTTCCCGTACAAATGATATAATCTAAATAATGTATGCACCCCTCACTTGTGCAATAGTCTGCTCCAAACTTTCTGGAAAATCGCTGCTGCAGACACGTCTCCAAATGACAAACGATTGAACTGAAATAAACCCAGTGATCCGCCCACGCCACAAACGCCCTCGGCGGCAGGTCGTGGTTTCTTCCTTCGGAGACTGGCCGCACCCACCGCGGGTATCCGGCGCTCCCACCGCAGGCCACCCTCACCGCCGCCTCCCCCACCCCGGCTGCCGCCAACGCGTCCCCCGAAGGGCCGGTAGCCTCTACCCCCAAAACGGCACTCGCCGACAGGTCGCCGTCTCTGCCGGAACAAAAAATCTCTCTGCGACAGACAACGCAAGCCCGGCCCGGCGCCATCTTCTGGTTTCTCTCGAGTGTTGAACGTAACCCCACTGCCTTCGGCAGGGGTGCAGTCGGCATACATAGGTGCTCATCGAGCAACAATTCTGCCTCCGGCAAGTCGACTACATCAAAAGCAGACGGACTTTCAGTCCGTGCGTGAGTTCCGGCTGACCAACGCGAGCCAGATTCCGTGCTATGCTCCCGTTGAGGCGCTACATCCGCGCCCTACCGTCCACGGACCTTGTGGGAGCGCGCATTCTTTGCGACCCGCCAGTGCAAGGCCTCAGGCACACCGCCGCAGACACCGCTGCAGACACACCGCCGCAGACACACCGCTGCAGACACCCCGCTGCAGACACACCGCCGCAGACACACCGCCTCGCATTTCCAGCAACGCAGGCACTGTTGCCCTTCAAACTGTGGTCCGTGAAGGTATGTGTAAAAACAATTCAGTGACTGTGGTTCTGAAGACAAGTCGCGTAACGGACAACGCTTTCCTTAACTGTGGTGCATTTTATGGACCATATTGAAAATCCACGTAAATAGCACAAACTAATCCTGCCCTCAGCAGATAAAGGGTAATCATTACAAATGGAAATATTGTAAAATTAATAATAAATAATATGTGCAATGTGAGTAAGTTCAATTCAGACAACCCCTGCTTCTTCCCTCAACCAGCGCCAACCCTCTCTCCCCCTCCGGGCATCTCACAGACCGCCGTGGCGTAAGCTTGTCATTGTACAGAGAAGGTCCCGTTCGGTCTACTAAAGCAACCCCGTCCCTTCCTGGCCATTTTCCCCTCTCTCTGTACAAGTTGGTCCTCCGTCCAGGATGTCTGAATTTGACAATTTTTGCTCAAATTCTCATGATTGCACATGATTATTTACTATTCAGTGTTCCAAAGGATAGTAAAATTTTCTATGTCAAACAATTTATTATTAATTTATAGTTATGTTATATGCAATTCATTGGTAAAGAAATTTATTAATAATTTATTTAGGTAATGCAGTGTTAATACAAATTTGTTAATGCAATTTTTTAGTGAATAAGTTTAGTTGTAATTTGTGGTATGCCTGTTTTCAATGCTTTACAGGAATGCAGGCTCCCACACGGTCCTCGATCGATTTATTTGCACTAGTTTTCAGTGTTCTTTACATGTGCTCGGGTGCATGTTAGCATATCGCACGCGTTCTAATTTCAGGCCCTTAAATATTATAGAATTAATCATAGTTAAACCCAAGCAGTTAACATGGCAGACAAACTCCGGAAAAGGCTTGAAGCCGCATGTTCAGCCGCAATTAAAATTATAGACAACCAGGCAAGTTTCATATAAAGTTTCAAAGTTGTCGATGAGAAAACGTACGAACAATTAGTTTCTTGTAAGAAACGTATTCTTGAAGTTTGGGAAAACTACAAAGGAGCAAACAGCTAACGGACAATTTCCCAGATGCGGAACTAGATTTCGAATGTGAAGACCGGTATTCGCATTAATCTCCAAAGTAAATGCTTTGTTGAGAAAAAAATTTGCATTTCGTGAGATTACACCTTCTGTGGCAGACTCACACCGCTCTTCACAGGAAATGCCTTTCAGTCTAGTCAGGCTGCCTGAGCTCTCTAGTCCCCGGTTCTCCGGTCGTCACTTTGCCAGTACACCGAATATCTCGGAGAGAAAGCCGTGACCAAAACAAAATACGAATATACCAATTGTCCTAACGACACAGCACAAGTCTCAATTCCATTGCAAAATAACGAAAATCCCATCAGTTCACAACACTAATCACTCGTAATTCACTACTACATCACTTCGGCTTTCGTTCTCCAAATCAGTTTATCACTTTTGTCGCCACAGTCCCTTACGGAGGCCGGGCGACGTCATACCCCCGACTCCCTCCGAGGATCCCCGTTCCGGCTGGGGCTGCTTGCTGGGGCTGGCCTGCCGCGAAGACACGCGCCACGCAGCCGCGCGCGTGGCCATTTCAAACGACGTTTTGCGTCTTCCGCGTGGCCATTTCAAACGACTTTTTGCGTCTTTTACATGGCCATTTCAAACGAGTTTTTCCGTCTTTGGCGTGGCCATTTCAAACGACTTTTTCCGTCTTTCGCATGGCCATTTCAAGCGACTATTTCCGTCTTTCGCGTGGCCATTTCAAACCACTTTTTGCGTCTTTCGCGAGGCCATTTCAAACGACTTTTCCGTCTTTCGCGTGGTCATTTCAAACCATTTTCTGCGTCTTTCGCGTGACCATTTCAAACGAATTTTTGCGTCTTTCGCGTGGCCATTTCAAACGACTTTTTGCGTCTTTCACGTAGCCATTTCAAACGACTTTTTGCGTCTTTCGCGTGACAATTTCAAGCGGATTTTGGCGTCTTTCGCGTGGTCATTTCCAAACACTTTTTGCGTCTTTCGCATGGCCATTTCAAATGACTTTTTGCGTCTTTCATTTCAAACGACTTTTTGCGTCTTTCGCTTGGCCATTTCAAACGACTTTTTCCGTCTTTCGCGTGGTCATTTCAAACCATTTTTTGCGTCTTTCGCGTGACCATTTCAAACGAATTTTTGCGTCTTTCGCGTGGTCATTTCAAACCACTTTTTGCGTCTTTCTCGTGGCCATTTCAAACGACTCTTTGCGTCTTTCGCGTAGCCATTTCAAACGACTTTTTGCGTCTTTTGCGTGGCCATTTCAAACGACTTTTTGCGTCTTTCGCGTGGCCATTTCAAACGACTTTTTGCGTCTTTCGCGTGACCATTTCAAACGAATTTTTGCGTCTTGAGCGTGGCCATTTCAAACGACTTTTTGCGTGTTTCGCGTGGCCATTTCAAATGACTTTTTGCGTCTTTCGCGTAGGCATTTCAAACGACTTTTTGCGTCTTTCGCGTAGCTATTTCAAACGACTTTTTGGGTCTTTCTTGTGGCCATTTCAAACGACTTTTTGCGTCTTTCGCGTAGCCATTTCAAGCGACTTTTTGGGTCTTTCTTGTGGCCATTTCAAACGAATTTTTTCCTTCTTTCGCGTGGCTATTTCAAACGACTTTTTCCGTCTTTTGCGTGGCCATTTCAAACCACTTTTTGCGTCTTTCGCGTGCCCATTTCAAACGAATTTTTGGGTCTTTCGCGTGGCCATTTCAAGCGAATTTTTGCGTCTTTCGCGTGGTCATTTCAAACCACTTTTTGCGTCTTTCGCATGGCCAATTCAAACGACATTTTGCGTCTTTCACGTAGCCATTTCAAACGACTCTTTGCGTCTTTCGCATGGCCATTTCAAACGACGTTTTGCGTCTTCCGCGTGGCCATTTCAAACGACTTTTTGCGTCTTTCGCATGGCCATTTCAAACGAGTTTTTCCGTCTTTCGCGTGGCCATTTCAAACCACTTTTTGCGTCTTTCGCGAGGCCATTTCAAACGACTTTTTCCGTCTTTCGCGTGGTCATTTCAAACCATTTTTTGCGTCTTTCGCGTGACCATTTCAAACGAATTTTTGGGTCTTTCGCGTGGTCATTTCAAACGAATTTTTGCGTCTTTCGCGTGGTCATTTCAAACGACTCTTTGCGTCTTTCGCGTAGCCATTTCAAACGACTTTTTGCGTTTTTCGCGTGGCCATTTTTAAACGACTTTTTGCGTCTTGCGCGTGGCCATTTCAAACGACTTTTTGCGTGTTTCGCGTGGCCATTTTAAATGACTTTTTGCGTCTTTTGCGTAGCCATTTCAAGCGACTTTTTGCGTGTTTCGCGTGGCCATTTCAAACGACCTTTTCCGATTTTCGCCGTCCTACTGCATGATGTCGCATGATCGGGACCGTATCAAGCAATGCTGCAGATCAAGCGACTCTAGGGGCACGACCGAGAAAGACGCAAAAAGTCGTGTCAAATTAGGCAAATTAGTCTTGTTTTAGATTTTTAAAGTTAAATAGGCACACATAGGCATCAATGTTGAAATAGGGTCTTTTAGGTTCTATGAAATAGACGAGTTGTAGTTCAAATAATCCTAAAATATGTATATAAATCTTCATTTAGTGCAAGGTACCCACGAAAAAATAGGTTTCTACCTAAAAATCCGCGGTCTATAAACAGCTAACAAAATTGATTGTTTGATTAGTTGTTCCGGACGCGTCAACCGTTAAGGTCATTAGGCCCATAAGTGTAATGCATGTTTTCGTCACGGCAGGTGACTGCTGTTCTCCCGCTGGATGGCGGATGGAGATCCGGCGTCGATTTTATCCGTCAGCTTGAGGGTTTTCCCCAACAAGTTATCTTCCTCCAGCGGGGGATCTCCCCAACCGGGTCAAACTAACCTCCCGACTGGACTCCCGGCATGAGTGGTAGTGTAGTGCCTGTGTGTGTATAAGGGGTGACGATAGAACAAGGGAGAGGAAGGAAAGCTCGGTTCGTGGCCCGTTTGTAAGGGGAGTGCTCCTGCATTCGCCTGGTGTTGATCGGAGAAACTACGGAATACTACCGATCAGAGCAGCCGGCTGCTAGAATTATCTTCCGTCTGAATTAGACACCGTCTGAATTCAAACTAGCTTTGTGGCTAGTGTCGAATATTGATGCCCAGAGCGACTTAAACAGGTGTAAAAAACCTCGCTCAAATTAATCGTACCGGCTGAAGTGGTCAAGCCATCAACTGATGTCACTGCAGTGCCTCTGACCAGGATGTCCTAGGGTTTGAGTCCCGACGGAAGGAGGATTTTCGACACTCACACTTGCAGTCGGGATCTAAGAGCTTGTCCCGGCTGAGGCAGTGCCGCACTGGTGGAAGATATCTGGTTGGGGAAAGCCCTGCAAGCTCTCGTGGAGGTCGGCGCGGGATTTCACCATCCACAGGGAAATGAACCCCGCAACTTCCCGTGATCTAACATGCACTACACGTACAGAACTAATGATCTTAGCAGTTGACGCGCCCGGGAACAGAAAATAATCGCATTCAACTTACTCGCAATCAACTTAATCGCATTCAACTTATTTCGGGGAAAATAATTGTCGAAGTATATTTTTATGTCACACTCCAGCCTCATTTTGAGGACGCAAGTTGAGTTTAGGACATTCTGCGTGCCAGTAGGCCACTATAATGTTGGTTACGCAAATGAGTCACGTATTACGAGCAGAAGTGTGATTGTAGGTGGGGCGTAGTCTATAATTTACCAGTATAGCGCGCTCACACGCCTACCTACGCAAACGCATGATAAAATTCGTTTGAAAGTATCAGTAGTATCAAATTTTAATTTCAGAGAAAACTGACATCACGCGAAGTCAAATTGCCGTCACGGGAGAGTCCGGACACCGTACGCCGATGGTACGATTGAAATATGATCGATCCCTCTCTCTCAACTGGCATGTCTCGTATAGATTGTATCCTGGAAGAATGCGAAGTAAAACGGAAAATTTAACAAATGAAGATTATGACTAGTGATGTGATAGAAAATTCATTTAGGTATTATTTACTTCGGTTACGTAATATTAAATTATCGAATTGGCCTTGTGCAAAAATCATCAACGGATCAAAATGAAAGACCTGTTATAATATATGGGTGTCTTAGAATAAATGTTACAAACCTCTAGATGTAGAGGGTTCGAAAATGATCACTTTCTGTCAACAGATTGCAGTGGTAAATTTCGTTAACCGTTCAGGCGTGACTTTCGCTGCCCACCGTCAGCTGCCACAGAGTGATTTTTAAGTTACAATTTAATTTTCATCTTAAAACTATATTTCTTCCAAACTATTACAGGAAAAATTCTGAAAAAAATTTAAATTTTAATTTTCAATTAGGACATCAATTAAATTAGGATAATCAAATAATGTTCTTTTATTTAGTTTATTGATATGATCACAAATATTTTGCATGTAACCTAAAAAATAAACAAACCATATATTTCCGAGAACGATGTACTTCATAGCAAATAACAATACTAGAAAGGTTTCCAGGGCAAATTTTGTAACAATGTGATGTTTATTTTCTGTTATTGTTGTTATGGCACACGAATCACTTCCGTAGACAAACTTCTGGTTTTAGTACAAGAATTTACGTGTGGATTTTGTCAATCCCGTCATTGTAGTACTACTTCAGAAAATTCTACGTCAGCAACCACAATATCTTTTATAAAAAATCAACAGCTGATGTGAAAAACACGACAATTGGTATACAAGAAGCTGAGATACTACATTGAACTGCTACCTAGCGATCACTTCACGAAATATGTCGAGTAACCCATTCAAAGCCATGGACGGCATATATGCCGTCGTACACACTAGAGAGTGACCTCGTGAAGGACGTCATACGCCGTCGTACACACCTGAGGGGTTAAATGGAGTTTCACATATAGCATTTGCCCCTGATTGTTAGGCAACTCCTTATACACACATGTTCGAAATCTGCATGAAATTACCTTGACTGTGAAAACGAACTACACGCAAATTTAAATGACAGTTATTTATTTAAAGAAAAAAGTTAAAAATTGTGTGTGACGTACTGTGAGAAAAGGGGTAGTTTTGTGCACGTTTTCTTAAACTTTTAGTGTCTCAACCCTAACCCATATACAAATTGAATTATGAATACAGGTGGAAACGAACGTTTTAGCGAGAATTGATATGAAAATATTAGCTCTCTTCTAATAAGAACACTTTGCAAAAGTAAACTAGCTCCAGATTTTTGGTATTATCCCTTATCGTGCCTTTCGTGAAGGAATTGGCTCAGTGACGCGAGAACGTGGAGAACGATAATTTGAACGACTATATTCCCTACTAAAATCTAGAAAATGTGCACAAACAGTGAAGTTATATTTTGTCTAGAAGCAAAAGAAGGGATCATCTCAGAATTCTCTCAAAGGATCAGGAAACCTGATTGAGATTTGGGGGGTCTTTGATCCAGAAGCAGAAATACATTGTTACAGACAGATTTAGCCTTTTAAAACTTTAACCCATATCTATTCACAAGAGTCATCTGTGGTTATTATATTGTAATTGAGCTCCGGTTTTTCTTGCAAGAAATCCTATTGAATCACGATAAACTCAGGGCCAGATTAAAGAGTAGACTGAATGAGCTTCAGCCCAGGGGCCTAAACAAAATGAAAAATAACTTTTTTGTATTATTTAAATTAAAAAAATTTGATTGAAGATAAAATATTAAAAATTAAGAATTTAGTAAATATTGTTTTAAATCAATTTAATTATAATGAAAATACTATTAGACTATTACTAATTTTTGTAATATTTTAATTTTCATTGCATTAAAATTATTTGTTTATTAAAATTTAAAATAGAAAGATTAGTATTTTGATGAAATATTTAATTATTTTTTAGAAAAGTTTAATAATGATATTTCTTATGTTAATATTATTAAAAAATTTCATCATCAGATTTCATATATTTCAAGATTGGTTAATATTAAAAGTAAAAAGCTGATAAAATTTTAAGTTTCATTAATGTACAAGCTACCCTTTACACTTAATATTTGTTTGCTGTCTATATCTTCAATTATTTATTCGATTATATTGTGAAAAAGGGTCACCACAAAACTTCTGTTCCAGCCTAACAATATAGGTTCAGATAAGGACATCGAAATTAAGATTTGTGTGTTTTCTTTCAATAATAAATAGGAACAAGATTATAATAAATGTCTGAAAATTAGTCATATCTTGGGATCTTTTCATTTTCTCAATATCCCAATTCTCATAGTAAGGTGAATCTTCAGTAGATGAATATGCTTGCAGTTTCTAATTTAATTCTTGAGACCAGATGTCAGGCAAATGTTGAAAGGGTCACAAGCAAAATTTGATGAAGCTTCAAAATGAACACCATTTTCAGTAGGTAAGTTTGTTCATAGGAAGGTATGTCTAGGAAAAATTATGAATGAACCATAACAATTTCATTTATTTATTGTAGACTGCACTTTGTTAAATGTTTTGAAATAATTTTAACACTTCTAATAGCAGAAATGAATATTAATATTTCTGAATTAAATAGAATAGTATAAACAAATTAAATGTAATTATTATGTAATTAAATATAATATACGCTACTGGACTTCTTGCCAGACACATCATAAAAATCATGCCATTCATCTCACAAGTACTATTTAAATACTACTAAAAATATTGTGTATTCATCCATATGTTAAATACTCTAGAAAATTCATAACACTTCAACAGCTAATGGTTGCCATAACAATTTGTCAATAAAAAATAGTCATGCTATTTGCATACAAAAAAGTAGTCACATTTAAAAAATGATCCACAAAATCTTGTGCAATTAAATTTTTTTATGAAGATAAAATTGATTCCTGTTATCACAGTGAATTTAAATGGTGTTACCAAGCTAGTTTTGGACTTCAAATACTGAATTTGGTTACCCAATGAATTTTTTTAAAAAATACTTTATTTTTATTGTATATTACTGAAGCAATGCATGTATCTGCAAATTAAATCCAAATTTTATGTTTTTGAGGACCCACTTACGATTTTTTCCTTCCAATGATATGAAATTCAATGCTATATCAATACTAAAATACAATTATTGAATTTATTTTAAATTCAAATAATACATAAAAACAAACTGGAGAATAACATGATTCTTTCACTTTCAATACACTCATACATGGGATTAATATAGCATAGATAAAAAGTTATGGAGTGATCAAGCCACCATTTTTCTAAATACATTTAAATCATTTATCTTTATAAACTTCAGGAAGTATCAATAAACATAGAAGATACATTTAAAGAAATAAAATTACTAGCTTACACTACATGTTCTTTTCACTAAAGAGTCCATCTTTCTCTAATAATATTTTTTTAATAACATGTTGATTACACTTAACCCTTTCTTGCCCATATTTTAGAGCTGCATGTCCCTGAGAAGTGCCATATTTTTCTGTTACATACCACAGTACTTCTTTGATTAGTATTAATGAAATTTTAATGTTCTGGAGAATGTCATTGTACAGAATAGAAAAAGCATGAACGATTTATATACTAACGATTTATATACTATTTTTGCATTTTTATGCACTGGAGATTTTACAGAGGTCAATAATACAAAGTATATACAGTTTGTATTACCATGTATAGTGACCATTGAAAAGCTGTTAATAAACTGTGCATTTATTGGTGTAATGATTAACATAACTGTGCTTATTTCATAATGGGTGCTACATGTAGCATTTCCTGGGCAGAGGGCAGGGTGTTTTTGTGTACTGTAGGAAAGGGAAACTACCTATTCAGATGCTTTCAGACACTTAGGGCAGGAAAGGGTTAATGAGACATATCAATAAGAAAACAAATAAAAGAAGCAATGTTTTACAGAGGAAAACAAGCTACTCAACAATGTTCAATGCAGCAGATAACTTTACTTAGGTGACAGAATGCTTATTAACTTTGCTTGGTGACAATGTAGAGCAGAAGTAGAGCAGCGAATTTCAGGAACATCCATGTATGTATATTATATGGTTGTATTCACTTTGCTTGGTACCAGAGAATGCTTGATATGTAGAGCAGCAAATATCAGGAACATTTGTGTATAAACCAGCTGAACTATAACACAGAAATAAAATAAGATGCTTATCATGTCTTATTTGCTGCATTATGGAATGAACAAAGATATATTCAGTTTCTGAACATGAACACCAATTGAAATTACAATTCAAATTGTAATAATATAATTTTAAAATATTTTTTACATAGGAATCTCTAATGAAATATGTTCATTGCTTGCAACCAGTTTAATTTTGAAATATTGGACCAACAGTCACTTAGTTTTAAACGTCAACAGAGATTTCTCAGTGTGTGTGTGCACGTTTGAGTGTGTTTTTAAAGGAGGATGTTGCAAAATCATGATAGTGAGTGTCATAGGTGAAGGAGGAGGCTCATGGGTTTATGATCCCCCTTTCTTTGATTGGTGACACAGTGTTGAATTGCTATTGCCTTTTACTTTATGCATTAATAATACTGGGGTGATCTGGAGGGATGTATGATGAAATATGAATGAATATGAATAGAATGATGGTGATATGTCAAATGGCATGATGCCTGCCTTATGCCAACTTCTATGTTTTATGTAGAATTCCAAGACCCAGTACAACTATGACTGGTATACATGCTCTTAGGGAGGGGAAGATCCAGAAAGTATTATGTTGCAAATGGGGAGATTTTAATTTTTTGCATGTAATTTTTTGGTGTGTACTAGTTGGTGTGTAATAGGCTGTGATGAATATGTGCTAATTGTTTGGAATTAATTTTATAAAATTACAAAAATATATTTAATTTGATTTGTGTGTGTGACATTGAGGAATGCCTTCTGGATCCCTCACCAATCAAAGAGCAGGGTTTATTCAGGTCTTAGTGACCAATACATAAGTCTTAAAGATTCTGAATAAAAAGCATACATGTTGAAAAGGTGAAATACTTTCATTCAAGACAACTTGAGAGTAATTTCAATAATCGTAATTCAGCCAAAACCAAGAATTCACTAAACACTGCCTACTTGCAGATATCTCATAGCAATTAACGGGATTTGATAAGAGGCTTTAGTAAAAGCAACAATAGTCATAAAATATACATTATGCCTAATTGGAACCTCCTGTAAATAGGGATGCCAAAATAACATTTTGTTTTCTTCCATTTGCATGATATTTTATTCTATTTACCAATTGCATTATAAAACTTGAGAATTCTGTTTAAGTGTGGTTAATATTGCTTCATGAAGCAAGTCCTCCAGTCCAATACAGAGAAAACTTAATTTTATTGTTAGTAGAGTCTATAACTATAACTTGAATCTGAGAGTTCAAATCTGGGGATAGTTTATTCTATGCAGTAATCAGTTTAGTAAGTCATCTGATGGGGGTATCTGGAAAGTATTTTGGAAGGGGGAGGGGAACATTTTCAGTTCTTACCCTTTCCCCCATTTTTCAACTGTTGATTTGAAATAATAAATGTTTATACAAAATGGGAATTTTCCTTTGCTTGGGATGCAATCAAAATGCAATTGTTTTGAATAAACTGAATAAAATTTTAAAAAATGTTGCTTTGTGAGAAGTTATGGCTCCAAATGTCCAGCCTTTGGTCTGCCACTGAGCCATTTCTGAAACACTAAAATAGACTTGCACAGCGATTAAATCTACCAGACTTTGAATATATGAATTTAGACATTCGGGGGTTAGAAATAAACAAAATTGAAGTTTCATTTACAATGTTCTGGGACTGAAGAGATAGCTTATATTGAACAATGACTATCAATAAGCAAATATTATGAATTATGAAGAGCAAAAGATTTTTCCCAACATACATACCTGATCAGTTCTAAAAACTTCACTCTTCATCTTAAGAGCTGTACTGTAATAAAATATTTGAATAATCCTTAGAATTAAATAGCAATAAATTTTTATAAGTTTGTTACAACAGATGGAAAAGTGTCCATTTTGTCCATTAAAATCCATTTAACAACTCACTTTAAAGTAAATGAAAACATATTATACACATAATAAAGAACTACAGAAATCTATTCTTTTATTCAATGAAAACTCAGAATTTCATTCACAAGTTATATTTAATTTTATCTCTGGCAGTTTTAATTTATTCACTGTCAGACTCATCAGACACCTCCTGAGTCTTCATTTTCTTTATCCCTTTTTGGGGGGGACAAGCAGATTTGGCATGAATTTTTTGAGATGGTCCTGCTTTTCCCCCTGTTTCTTCTTTCAGTTTCTCATTCTTCTTCTTCTTCAGCAAAGTGAATCTATCCCTTCCTTGCATATGCACTTCTGCAGACATTCTCTCTTGTTGCCTATGCATTTCAATATTTGAAGATGATGTTTCTTTACTACAGTTTCCTTCCATTAAATTTATGGAGCCAGGAACAGAAGCATAGCTTGTAGTATTTGAAGTGTCAGAAGTGTGAGAAAATCTAGTATAATTATTACATAGTATCTCAAGCTTTTTCTTTAGCAGTGCATATTTATGATCATTTTCTGCTAGAGTGGCTTCCATTTGATATAATTTTGTTTTTTGTTCATTGACCATAAAAGCCTGTTTCTTCAATTTAGAATTTTGTTCACCAATTTGTTGAAACTGCTGACCCAAAGTACTTTTCATGTATTGTATATCATTGACAATTACTTGGACATCTGAATAATTATGTTCAGGAGTTGGATCTTTCATCCAAGAGCATCCAGGTGTAGGGAAATCAGCTGTATTTGATTTAGAAACAGCACATTTACCTGCTTGACTTTCAGTCATGTTGTTTTTGACTGCAGTACATTTATCTGTAGAGTCACTTGTAGCATATTCACCTGGAGGGTAGTCATTTCCTCCTGAGGATGTGGTTGCACGTGGCTCATCTGCAGAAAATCCAAATTTGGGTAGTTCATCTGCAGAAAACAGAGCGGATGTATTCACATCAAGAGAAAATTGATCAAAAGGGTCATCTAGTTGATCGAAAGTCAAATAGCGTTCTGTTTTGCGATATCTGATTACAGGTAAAATGTGTTCCTGAAAATGTTCTGTGGCCATTACTGTTAGATTTTCAAGTTCTGTCAAGTTGACTCTAGGGTTCGTATTGCACTTCCCCAAATAAATGAGAGCAGCATAAATTTTATCAAGAAGTTTTCCTGGTATAAAATAACATCGCCCTGTTTCCAAGTATTCTGAATAGACTGCGTGTAATCGCCTTAAATCTAGATCAATTTGCCACAACATTATTTGATGGTTTACATAGATACTGTTATTTCTATCCGTGATCTTTCGCGGCATTTTCTTCTTAACTTTTTCTTCAGCTTTATTAAGAAATGAGCGAGCGGTATAAAACCCCCGATTTAGTAAATGTCCACACACATCATCGAATCTTTTGCACACAATTCTATATTTTGCTATTTCATCGTACGTAAGGTAAGACAAAATGGCTTCGAGAGCAGGATCCGGGAGACTTATCAGCGAATGAGACATCACTGACATGATTAAATAGATTCCAAACGGCAAAAGTAGCACTTTAAACCACAGACAAAAAAAAACAACTGTTATGGCGGCTTCACTGTTCTACAGACTTACTTGTAGTGCTTATGCAAGCAATGTACGTTTAGAAATATACCACGTGACAACGTACGACGAAGAGCGTTCATTGTTGGTAATGAATGTTGGAAATGCGACAATTTAGTGATTCCTACGTAATTAAAACGCCTAGTAGTTCTCGAGACTACTAAACTATTTTTTATATAGTACGTCGTTTGAAATTATCTAATTTCAAACTCTGAAAATAATTTTTAAAGCTCGTATAATATATTCATTCTATTTTTGACATAATATATTTTTAATATAATTTAGTACATTTTGTTGTAATGTATAAAGTATTGAGTATCATTACATGAATTTCATTAATATTTATGTAATATGCAATATTATTACAATAAATAAAATACTATCAAACACATTTAAGTAGGATATACAACATATCAGAGCGCACCCTTGATTTTTCTCAGGGAGGGACCCTACAGGCTTAGTGTCCAGCCGACTTAGTGTTTTCTTATAAAGAATTTTCCGTAGTGCCGAATATAAAATAATATTTTAGTTTGTGAATCATAGTTAATATTTATAACGTTAACATTGATATATTGAGTGACTCATTTGTACAGAAATTAAATTTATTAAGGGGAGAAGGACATCCCTATCTTGCCCAAGTTAATTTTATGAATTTTTAGGTACACAATGTCGACGCCGAACTCGCCGTATCAGACCACCCTACAGACAAAGAAATTTTAGCTTCCATGATGGTAACAGAACAAGAGGCCTCGTCAGAAGGAAAAGAAATAGGAGAAGCGCATGCTGTTCCATAGGCTCTGAAGGGATTTGACACTTTTCGGCGGTACGTTCAGAATCAGATTTCAGTCGGGAGGACACTTTTAGTGCAATGAATTTACTAGAACATTTTGTGGAATAAAAACTAATACAAAACAAGACAAAGGAAAAAAGTACTGACTTTTTTAGTCTCTAAATTCTTGAATTCAAAACCTCAGTAGTATGAGATGGGGCTGATTTAAATAAAGTTATTTTTAAAACCATGTATTATCTTTGTGATTTATTTCACAATATTTTGTATATGAGAATAAATGCTCATTATATAGCTAATGGACACAATTTTTTGATTTAACGATAATGTTTTACCCTGCTTATTTAAAACTACATATTTTTTAAAGAAAGTATTATTTTGATATCTTTGATTTTTGATATGTGGAAGCAATATTTCACTTTGGAGACGCTTGGAGATATCGTGGTTCGACTGTGTATATAGGCTCACTGCTTTATAGGCAATTAAAATGCGATATATTACCTTAAATATTTGGAAGTAATATCCTTTGTTATACCTTTCGTAAAATCATCATATTGCCATGCTGAGACTTCTTTCGTGAGAGTTTGCACGAAATTCTTCTCTTAGAAGCTACTTTTTGTGAAGAACAGCATGAGAGTATCATCACATAAAAATCGGGCGTAGGTGCCTCAGGGAATTAATGAATGACTGTGCACTGTCTCTAACCTAGGGTTCGAGTCCCGACAATAGTAGGGTTTTCGACACGACCTATTTAACTAGGTCGAATTCAGCCACTGTCTGAAGAAAACTTCTAGCGGCCGATGACTGATCGATAGTTTTCCGTGGTTTCTCCGATCAACACAAGATGAATGCCGGAGCAGTTTCCAAACAAACGGGCCACTAACCTTTCACCGTGAGTTTTCCTTCGTCTTCCTTTATGCTATCCTCACCCCTCACATACATGCACTATACTACCACACATATCGGGAGATCAGTCGAGAGCTTAGAGCTCGTCCCGGTGGGGGGGGGGGGCTCGCTTGTGGAAGATTGGGGAAATCCCTAGCCGACAGGTAAGTCGGCGCAGGATCTCACCATCCAGCAGGGGAAGATCACCGCCACTTCCCGTGATAAAACATGCACTACACTTATAGCCGTTGACGCGCCGGGAATCGCCTATCAATCCACTTGTTTTCAACAATGCTGAAATTATTTCATGAAATAGTAGGTAATAAAATTTATAAATGTCATGAGTAAATACATATTGCGCATTGCAATGGAAAGTTTACATTTTGAAGATCAAAGAGTAAATACCTTCACTTCTAATCCTCCCAAGGCAAGTGGAAGCAATAACGTAATAACGTCATGAGTTGTTTGCTGATGAAGAGTTAAGAAGAAAATTGATTAACATATCGAAAGAAGATTGTACCAAATTGTGTAATCAACTCATTCATTGTGTGTAGTGAAGATTTTACTGGAAATAATTATATTCTTAATGTAAAAGTTATAAAATTGAAATTTAATAGTGTTTCAAGTGAGTTCCCTGAATAGACAGCTCACAAAACAAGCAACAAGAAAAAAGTACATGACATGCACATCATGTAGAAATCTTCTCTCTACATCATACTGAGAATCTATACTGATGCATACCATTTTCAACTAGTTGTGATAAAACAGCTCGCACTTTCTCGTCCGTATTTTCACGCACAATTACGCGAAAAGTACTCAAATTTTCTAAAAATTGTACATGACATTCTTTCAAAAAAAAGTTTGAATTTTGTAATTTTCGAAAAATCAGAGTTTTTAACCATCATGAGACTTACGCCATTCTCTTAAATGTCCTACTATCTAACCTACTATCTAACAAAAAATAATAAAAAACGATGTAGCCATTTTTTTGAAAATTTAGAAAATCTCCAAGAGACTTCACGTAAAGTACCACCAAAATTTAAAAAAAAAGAAGGGGCCGCGAGGTTTCAAATTCAAGGAGCCGCGACATAAGACAGATTAACTGAGGAACGTCAATTTTGGAGGAAATCTGCAGAACGATTTAGCCGCTAGCGTTGTTCACGGACGGACAAACAGACATTTTGCCGTCATTTGATTTTTCGGCCTCAAGGATCCCAAAAACATGGATTCTGGCTACACCACGTGTCAGAGGATATTGTTTCTAAATCTTTCCACTTTTTCGTAACCAGGGCCCTGTAAGAGTTTTTCTGCCGAAAATTCGGTGTTTTTTCGCACAGCATTATATAACTTTCTCTCTACTCCGTAGCGAGAAAGTAAAAAGAATTGATAGTCCTCACTTCACAACCCGACAGCCTCAATTGAAACATCTTTGAAGTCTATTTAAGCCTATGTCAGACGTGGTGTATGACAAATAAGTGATACACGATAAATCCAAAATAGGAGAAAAGACCGTCATTGCTGAGCGCAGATGACACAAGCCATGCTGTACGCATTTCTCAAATTATCTGTGCTCGTTTGTTGACATTTATTTTAAAACGGAGATCTTCAGCAGGTAGCAGAGGACTACGAAAATCCTAAATTTTTAATTAGAAGTCACAAAATCTGAAAAGTTTTGCCTTTCTAACATCGCGTGAGCCAACTTCTGTACAGCAGGCGAACAGCGCTCCCAGCGACAGTTTCGAAAGTACGATATAGAGTGCGTTCATGTTTACGATTCATAGAACGCCAACGCTTTATAGAATAATAGACAGCCTCAATAATATCAAGGACTTATGTCTGTATTATAATATCAAGGACTTATGTTTACTTGCTGGGATTGTGCTTGTTAAAGGGAGATCAAAAATTTAAAAATTATGGTGTAAATTACGTTGATGACCCTCTCTACTGTTCTATTGGTTTTCTTTCTCGCGACAGCACCTTCAGAACCTGAACGTTTTGCCTATGCTCTTGTACACTTTTTCGTCATGTCGGTACTCATGATATTCTTCAGGCGAGTTCATGAAGATTGAAATTATTTTTTATCAAATATAATTTTCTTATCAAATGAGGCAGTGTTTTATGATTTCATTTTCGAAGCAATAAATGTCTTCTGTGAGTACGTTTTTCTCTTTATATAGTAACTTTAATAATATTCTTTAGAATTTTCTGTCCAACTTTATTTTAGACAGTCATATACACAATGAAAACTAAAAAAAAAGGATTAAAATATCATAATTCAGATTAAAAAGTTTATTTCAATGTTCTGCTAATTTTTGAAACTTTTTACATCTTTCAAAAGGTCTGTTAATACTGTCATCTTCAAATGTTACGTTAAACTGTCTCACGCCCCCGCTCCCTGCCCTCGATAAAATTCCACGAAGCCACGACCTGCTCACAACAATCTTCTCTGACGTCAGCAAACCGCTGAAGCTCCAACTTACGCTATCTACCAGTTGAGGGAGCAACTACACCTTACCACCTAACCGAACCACTTCAAAGCGCCTACGAAAGTGAAATATCTGTCCCGTGAAATGTTCAGACTTCCTGCCAAGCGTTAATCAGGTTTCTAATTTACGAGGATTTATTTTACTTATTTGAGGTCTCTTTTCAAGTACTAAGGTCATACAGTAACCACAGTAATTAACATTGGTTTTGTAACTTTGGGGGTAACGGCAACAGTAGCGGAACTCGCTTACTCGAATAAGGACACACACAAACATCCATGCCACGAGCGGGATTCGAACCCGTGACCTTTAAGGCACGAGGCAGCTACGGCCCTTCAGCGTTAGCGATCTCGACTATCTTGACCGGCTTTACGTGGATAATTGCAAACTTTAAAATCAGTGACTTGAACGTTATTTTAATTAAACATTGAATGTATGATCAATTTTCATAATCAACAATCATTAGTGCGGAAATTACTTATAAAATTGTGAAGAGCGGAACCATACCGCACCGCGAGTGGTGGCTCAATGCATCAATTTAGCCTCTGCAGTGCCTCTGACCGGGCGGTCCTAGGTTCGAGTCCTGACGGCGGCAGGATTTTCGACACTTGCTTGTCAGTTAGGAAGGACGTGAGTCTGGAGGAGAATTCTAGCGGCGAGCGGCCGGCTGCTCTGATCGGTAGTTTTCCGTGGTTTCTCCGATCATCACCAGGCGAATGCCGGAGCAGTACCCTAACAAACGGACCATTGACCGCGCGCGACTTTTTCTTCATCTACCTTGTCCTATTTTCACCCCTTACACACACATACACACACACATACACACTCACAAACTAACATGTACTAAACTACCACACATACCAGGAGACCGGTCGGGGGCTTAGAGCTTTATCCCGGCTGGTGTGAGATACCTGGTTTGGGAAAACCT
The DNA here is from genome assembly GCA_011170035.1 of Teleogryllus occipitalis. Lineage (NCBI taxonomy): Eukaryota > Metazoa > Arthropoda > Insecta > Orthoptera > Gryllidae > Teleogryllus > Teleogryllus occipitalis. The sequence continues at coordinate 22,064 of BLKR01005662.1, read as the reverse complement.
CGCTAGTCGACGGTCGGTCGGCGCCGTATCTCGCCATCTAGCGGGGATAGATCACCGCCAGCTCACAATGAAAAACAAAAACAAGCATGCACTACGGGACCTCAATAGTTGACGCGCCCGGAATCACTAAAATCAATAAATCAATCAACCATACCACTGTTCAACGTGTCCTCGGCACTACAGGAGACAGTGTCCGCGACAGCTACAAAGTAGTGCTCAGTTGCTTTGCACAAATTATTGTGAATTTACTCTGAAGTTTCGGTTAACTTGGTATATCACCGATTGAATGATTGATTAGTGATCCCGGACGCATCAACTGCTAAGATTATTAATAACGTAAGTGTAATTCATGTCTTATAACGGAAGGTGGCTGTAATCTTCCCCCGCTGAATGGCGAGATTCGGTGCTGACGTACGTTGTCGACTTGCGGGGATTTCCCCCAACCAGATATCTACCTTCAACCAGATATCTACCTTCAGCCTCGCACCGCCCCAGCCGGGACAAGTTCTAAGCTTCCGTCTGGTTTCCAGACATGTGTAAAGTGGTGTAGTGGTTGTAAGAGTAAGTGTGTGTGTGTGTGTGTGTGTGTGTGTGTAAGGAGTGAGGATAGAACAAGGAAGAGGAAGGAAACATCGCGCGCGGTTCGTGGCTACTGCGGCATTTGCCTGATGTTGATCTGAGAAACCATGGAAAACTACCGATAAGAGTAACCTAGAATTCTCCTCCAGACAGCGGCTGAACTCTACCCAGCTGTCTAGGTAATGTTGAAAATCCTGCCACCGTCGCGATTCACACCCAAGAACCTCGCGGTCAGAGGCACTGCTGTGACATCAGTTGACACCCTGAGCAACCTTTGCTTGTGTGTATCATCGAGCAACCACTTCTTTCAGGATGTTTTGTATAACATTAGCATAATAATGTTCAAAGGTTTGGTGTTGCATCCATTTTGCCTGCGAGCCTTTAGTCGGCAACTCCTCCGTCGGATGTGGTTGGTATTGTAAGAGAAACATTAAATATTTCAGGTGGTTGAACTGACGTCGTGATTTACTCATGTTAAAAACATTTGTCTTGATCTTCCCCTGGCCGTTTCAAGTGCTGTCTCGTCTATTAACCAAACATTGCCTTCATGTGTTAGTTTCAGTGTTGGGGGTTCCAGTTTATGGACGTTCCAGTGTTGATCATCCGGTGTTATTATTTTTAAGATTTTTTTTTGGCTTCTCATTCGGAAATTGTGCAACACTGGGCACAATTTCTCTTCTTTATAGTTTTCTTAGTTTAAATGTTTCATTTGTATTCAAGATACACTTCTATCATCGTCTATTGCTAAATTTCAAGCATATCTTTATCTTAGAGGCACGATTCTAATATTGTTTTACTAGCTTACTCGTGCGAGAACTCTCGCTTATTAAACCCCACCCTTTTCTCTATTCTTTCTTTTCTATATTTACGGGAAACCTTGTTTATGAAGCGTGTTTATTTCTTTATTTCCGGTGGATTACGGCGTGAAAAATGTTTCTTAGAGACCTTCGGCCTCATAGTTCCAGGTTTTAAGGACCTAGAATGTTTCATTTGGGAGTTATATATCTATATAGATTTTTACAATGCTCCTGTGTGTTACCGGTTGCGTTTGAATTTGAATGTCTAGGGATTTTATGCGTGAGCAGGCCCACAGTGCTAGTCACGTCCTAAGCAAAATACATTTTTCTAGCTTAGCGTCTCGCCTCCCGTTAGAAATTTCATTTGGAACTGTTTTGTTGGTGCTGGTATGTAAGTTCCTAATAAAAAGAAGTTTTAAAGAAAGTACAGTTTGTTCATTCTCGGGCGTAGAAAGTTATATGAAAAAGTATTGATGGAATTTTTAATTTTTTTTATTACAGATTAAATTTAATTATGTGTTGTATTTCACAGCGTTTGTCAATTTTAGGAACCTTGTAACCACCCCTCCCTCAACTATTTTTTAAAACATTCTTTCCAAATATTCAGAAGGATCGGGTTAAAATGTACTAGTTCGTCTTGCTAAGAAAAATCAAATGCGCCATTGATCACCTTTTTGAGTGCTTTTTAAAACCTCTCAAAACACAAATTAGGTGATGTCAACCCAATCAAAACTCATTTCTTTAGGAATATTCTTAAAATGTTCTGTATAGTTTCCCTAAAAAGGTCATTCACCAATAGTTGAAGAAGCGATGAATGACACCACTTGTTCGAATGGTGAAGCAAAAGAGGATGGATAGACACGTGCAGGACGACCGATTTCTATACATGAGTATTCCATTTACAAATGCGCCCTTGTCTTTACAACTTTTGTAACATCTGTTTTCAAGTCCAGTGTGTCAAAGACTTTTCCCATTTTAAGCACTCTATCATACTGTTCTACGATACTGCAGTATTCTTCTGGTATTGCAATAATTATGTAGCTTTTCAGTTCTTTCTCTATTCTACCGAACATCCGATTGGATGGCATGAAGGAGCGTCCGGATATTGGGAGAAGATTTATACTTCGTTTATGTTTGGGAGAGCCTCTGAAATACGTAAATTGTGCTGCATGATCAATTTAGAACAATGAAAATCATTGCTATTCACACGTTCAAACGTTGGAAGATTGAGAAGAGATTTTGCAGAGTACTTTTCTTTGTTCACATATTTCTTCCATCTGACAGGATTTCTCATTTTTTGCGACCTCTTCCCTCAGGCGAGGGAGTTACTGAATCGGAGACTTGCCTAATCTCGTTCTCAAAATTTGTAGACGTCTGCCGACCTTCGTCAATTATTGTTACAAACTATGATGAATGAAAACGCAATTTATTGCAAAGATTAATGATTAATCTCAGTTCTTTCATGAACAAAATTAAGCACGGAAACTGGAAACAATTTACGACTTGCCTCAACAAATAGAACAACTTTAAACAATGTTTCACAGATTTACTGATCGTTGAAAACTTTTTTGCTCATGCACCGTGTCTATTAAAGTACAATATGAAACTTATTGAATAAAATATGTTTATTAAGTGTACGGTGAGGCTTTAAAAGTAGTTCAAAATCTAATTGCCAAATGGACAAGGGCACTTTTGAAAAACGAATCACATGTTTTGTATACTCCGGATTGGACTAGGATCCATTTTTTTGCTTTACTGATGCCTGTTAACAGTCAGTCGTGATGGATTCCAAGTTGAGGACAAAGTGCGTTTTGAAATTTTTAAATGCATTTAATACGGGTTTGGAAGCGTTTTGTAACTGTAAGACATGTGTATTTGGTTATAGAATGTTTAAATGCAGTGGTACCAATATCCCAATTTCTAAAACATTGGACAAGGGCACTTTTGGAAATGTACCACTCAATATTACTGTAGTGCTGACAACTTATCAGTCGCCAAAAGCCGGCAAGCGTTGCTCGGCGAACCGGTACATCGATCGCCCGGCACAGACAACTCCTCTGCTGAGATGCGTAATTAATTAATTTATCATCAAAAAATGTAAACACAATGTGACGTACTATTAGGAGATTCAGATTCGGTGCAGGTTTTTTTGAGCCCTATATTGCCTGATAAAAATGCTAAGTTGAATTATGAATACAGAGAGGAACGAGAGTTTTTGGCAAAAATTGATATAATATTCGCTTCTGCGTAACAAAAACTGTTTGCAAAGGGAAATTAGCTACAGATTATAGCCATTATTCCTTATTACACCATACATTAAGGAATCGACATACCGCCGCGAGAACATGAAGAACGATTATTTGAATAATTATATTAGAAACTGAGCTCAAGAAAACATGAACAAATAGTGAAGCTAGATTCACGTCGAGAAGGAAAACAAGAGATCATCTCAGCATTTGCTGAAGGGATCAGGGAAACTGGACGAAAAAATTGATCGAGATAGGGAGCGGTCACTGAGAAGCTGAGATACTACAATACCTGTGCGTATTAAAGGCATAATTAGTCTCTTAGAATTATACGGCACAAGAAATAACCAATAATTAAATATTGTGATTAACGTGCTCCGCCCGACATCGCCCTCGCACGTCATATCCGCGCTGTCACGCCCATCACGAGCTGGCGTCCCGGCGCCTCCTCATGACAATTCGCTTGGCACAAGTGCATGACCGGCCGAGGGTCGGAGGCTATAAACATGTGTGCATTGGCAACAGTCTCAGCCCGACACCTTACATTTTTTTAGCAACCTTACTTTAATGTTCACAAAGGAAATTTCCGTTGGTCCACCGAGTGCCGCTTCTCAAAGCCAAAATGGGCCATCCCCTACACCCGTTGTTCCCCATAAATGACATCCCCAGCACTGTCAAAAGCCAAATCAAGAGAATTCAGTTGATCCCAGTTCCCTAATCCCTTACGTCGTGCAGTAACTCTATCACAGTGACAACAGGCAGCTGCGTCTCCTGATTTTCCCCCTCGATGGCAATGAGTGCACAATAACGACCAATTAAAAACCCCCGAAATATAGGTCACTAGGGATCGACCCTGACCAACGCACGAGCTATAAGCGATAGAAACTTCTAGAATACGTCAGCACAACCAATACTACACCACTCAGCACACACATGGTCGAGCAACGGCACATGAAAGGGGTGGGGAAGAGCATGGTAAGGAAGCCGCCGGCGATAAGAAAAATGACACTTGCTGACTAAGCGGCGGAGGCTACACTGGGTCATCAGGCCACCGGGGCAATAACACTTGTGGCTTCTGTTACGCCGAGTCATTTGTAAACATTCTCTCCAACAAAACTGGACTCAGTCACGTAACATCTCCGGAAATCATCAAGTACTGATCATCTCTCATTCGGCAGAATATGACTAGTCCGTATATGCCCGTCTACATATCTGATCATGTACCAACTTTAATTGGGATTAATTCCGTTTTACGGGCGAGTCACATTGCCGTCCGACCGGAAGCGGTAGCTCAGTACATCAACTGATGTCACTGCAGTGCCTCTGACCGGGAGGTCCTAGGTTAGAGTCCCCACGGCGGCAGGATTTTTGACACTAGCTTTTCAGCTACGTCGAATTCAGTCGCTGTCTGGAGGAGAATTCTAGCAGCCGGCTGCTCTGATCGTTAGTTCTCCGTGGTTTCTCCGATCATCACCAGGCGAATGCCGGAGCAGCACCCTAACAAACGGGCCACGGATCGCGCGCGATCTTTCCCCCCCTCTTCCTTGTCCTATCCTCACCCCTTATACATACACTTACACTAACATGCACTACACTACTACACATGCCAGGAGACCGGTCGAGAACTTAGAACTTGTCTCGGCTGGGGTGGTGCCTCACTGGTGGGAGATACCTGGTTGGGGGAAACCTCTGTTAGCCGACGGTAGGTCGGCGCCGGATCTGGCCATCCAGCGCGGGAAGACCACCGCCATCTCCCGAGCAAAACATGCAATAAACTTACGGGACTAACGACCATAGTTGTTGACGCGCCCGCAATCACTAACAATCAATCAACCAATCATTGCCGTCCGAAAATCACTTGCAGAGGTGCGCTGCTTTCCATCAACGGCGAGCCATGATGCAGGGAGGTGACGATTGACGCCCTTATTTGGCGTTTATTTTCACACATCGTCATCGCTGCAAAGGAGAGATCTCGCCACGAGAATGGTCGCGTGCCGCTGACTGACGCCTTCACCTGATTAACGCGGAGACGTGTCTACTTCTTTGCGAACACGCGCCTCCACGTTCATCGGGTTGTCGCCTTGAGTGAGGGACCTAGAGAGCAGCTATTGTGGCCCTGCGAACTTGCAGTTCTGCAAAGGGGGGTATCATCAAACCAATCACTGTAGGCCCTGTCCGTAGTCAAGGAACTATAAATTTTCCGGATAGAAAGATTCTAATTAGATAGGGGCAATTTCTTCGGCTTCAATTTCGAAAGTCCCATTCAATAATTGTCCATTGTTTCACTGTTCAATTGAAAGTCCGTGTTCCTACCCCTTTGACGGGTAACACTTAAAACAGAGTCACAAACCTATGATTTCAAGTAGCATGGTAAGCATTTGCAATCCTTCGACCCAGAGCAGATGGATTGTGAGATTCTTTTCGCCGGAGCCGGATTTCCAGGTTCATATACGCTTGGTGCCCATACATATTCAGCGCGTGCGGCCTAAAGTCAAGTGCAGTATCGGGCACACGACGTGTGTGACGGTACCTAGTTGCGATGACAGGTGCGGGTCATTACAATATCATTGTTCAAATAAATATTTTCTTTTTTAATGCTCTGTTTATTCTCTAATTATATAGAATTAGTTATGCAGTAAATCATTTTCAATTACACTTAAACTTGTGTATCGATTTTATTCGTTTAATGTCGTTTGGGAACGTGTTTTAAAATAATGTACATGTATGTGACTTTTTTGTACTAAGCCGTGAGTACAGACACCTGATAAATATGCAGCAAATGTTCAAGGAGGCGCTCTAACGAGCTCTAGTGAGCCCGATGTGGTCCGTAAATTGTACTGTGTATTTGTGAGTAGTGGTGTGCTTGACAGGTTTAAAGGGAATGAACTATTTCAAATAAGGACATTAGTTAGAATGAGAATTGGTTCTATATGGAAAAGTGATTGTGAAGTAGTGAAAAGGGAACTGTTTAATCCGTAACATTCGCAGCAACGGAAGACGGATTGTAGGTTAAAGGCAGTCGAGCAGTATAACAGAAAGAATCACATCAAGATCGATCGATTAAAATTAATGAATGTGTGAAATGCTCAAAATCCATTGCAAGACGGGACACTGCAAAACTACAATGTGCATTTTGTCACAATTTCTATCACACTAATAGCGTTTTGCATTCGTTGCACTGAAAACCACCCTAGTGCAGGGCAGAAACGTCATCGCTCCGCAACAGCGCTGCCCCACACGCGTGAAGGGCAGCTACGAATGAAACGGATTCCAGAACTGAGTCAGTGCTTGTGCGCTACGCAGTGAAATTATACACAGCTGTTCTTGGTCAGTCGCACTGATGGAACTCGAAAAATAATACTTTTTTTAAATTTGTTGCGTCTACCATTTTGACGCAACGCGTCTCTAAGACCCTTGAGGGGCGTTGAGCGCTTTGCGCTGGGGAGAAATCCTGCATTAATGTGCGTTATTTTGGGGAGTAATCCTCCATTATTAATAACATGTCACGTCACGTCGCAGTCAGTTGTCAAGAGGATAGCCTGGTAGCATCTCCGCGTACGCGCCTCCTGCGTCACTACCCAGTGGGCAGAATTGGGAAGGATTAAGGATAGGGGCAGGGTTTAGGACACTTCACAGGGGTTGGACTAGCCCTTGTGAAGCTGCCAAACTCGTTTTGTTGGAACAAATTTCACTTCGACGGGAATCGAACCCAGACTTTCAGATTCGACGGGAATCGAACCCAGACCTCAGTAGTGAAAGGCAAGCGACTTCGCTATGTGCCACAAGCGTGACTCATTACTCAATACTCAATTTAATTCATCATCATTCGACTCGTTACTCAATTTAATTTATTACTACTATAACTTTAATTAACTGAACTTACCAAATTGATTGATCAACCGAATCAAACCAGGACCTCAGTGGTGAAAGGATAGCGACTTCGCTATGTGCCACGAGCGAGCTTTTGAATTAAGATCGTCGTTATAATTTTTATGAAGTCTTTTCGTTATTCTTAGTTCTTAATTCATAAATTATTAACGTGTGATTTCTTTATTTAAAAACTACGAACACTTCAAATGCGTATGAGTCGTAATTTCATTTTTCGAGATTTGCCAGTGGTCGATAGAGTACACAAGATTTTGAACCGAAAGGCTTCTGTAGAATTGTTTGATTACTGAAAACAATGAAAATATTAACATGAAAATTTCCGCTGGTATATGTATAGGCGTGCGAGAAACATTTCTTGTCATATATATTTTAATGATTTTGTATGGGTCACTTTTTATTTTCACTTTATTAGCATTTCGAAATTGCGACGTACCTAAAACACTTAGTTTCTAAATAGCACTGGATTTGTTAATATGAAGTTATTCAAGGTTAACTTTTCGGAAAACACAATCTGATTTTCCGAACTTCGTGTAAATCACAAACATTATTTTAAGATATTTCTTGCAAAACATAATATACGCCATCATTTGAAGTATCCCTGCCTGACAGAAGATCCTCAATTGCCTTCACAATTTCAACACGAATCTAAATCAGCATGGATAACTTCCGCACCTAACCTAACAATGGCCCGGCGCACTGGACTGCACTGACGCGATCGTCAGAGCAGTTTAGGGCGCCCCGAGTGCGCCCTTGGTCCGTGTCGATGTGCGAATGGAACGCGCAGTTCTTTGCACTGGTGCACCCTAGCGGTCGAATGGAACACGAAAGCTGCCCTGAGTGCACACTGGGTGCGCACTAGTGCGGCGAATGGAAAACGCTATTAGTGTGTTGAAATAACACACTAAATGTGAAGATGCAGGAGGCCTAAGTGGTCATTGAAGTTCAAATGAGACGTTTCCTCCATCTCTTGGTGAACTGTATGAACTAATACGAACTGTGGAACTGAAATAGGGAAGTCGTTAAATTTGTTACACGAAAAAGTAGAGGAGAAGGAGATCATGAAACACAAGGAGATCATGAAACAACAATAGGGCCTATTAACTGCCAGCTTAATGAAAGTTGAAAGCTTGGAGGATGAAAATTGTTTCCTAAAAAAGCAGCTAAAAGACACGCAGATGCAGTTAGATGAACAAAGCCAATATACGAGGTGTAACACGGTTGAGAGTTTTGGAGTTCCTGCAACACCCAAGAATTCATACAATGTTGTCTAAGATATTGGCCGAGCTCTTGATTTGGATGTTAAACCGGAAATGATTGACAGCTGTCATCGATTAAAGAAACAACCACACCAAACCTCAGGCGGATTGATTGTGTTCGTACGAAGAGCTGATAAGGACATTTTTCTACAAAGAGAAAGAAAGAAAGAAGGAAAGAAAGAAAGAAAGAAAGAAGGAAAGAAGGAAGGAAAGAAGGAAAGAAAGAAGGAAGGAAAGAAGAAAGGAAAGAAGGAGAAGGAAAGAAAGAAGGAAAGAAAGAAGGAAACAAAGGAGGAAAGAAGGAAACAAAGGAGGAAAGAAGGAAACAAAGGAGGAAGGAAACAAAGGAGGAAAGAAAGAAAGAAAGAAAGAAAGAAAGAAAGAAAGAAAGAAAGAAAGAAAGAAAGAAAGAAAGAAAGAAAGAAAGAAAGAATTAATTAATTAATTAATTAAAAATACCAAATTCACATGGAAGTTTTAGAAATTAATGCTACTGAAATTGAAACTATATATTGTAAAGATGTAATTGACAATAATACTAATTTACAAGGGAAATATGGTCTTACAGTAATACATTTCAATATTAGAAGTTTTAATAAAAACTACAATGATTTAATTTTAAATATTAATTCACTAGAATTGAACTTTTAAAATACAATGTCCAATCTATTTGTAAATAAATAACTATAAGATGTTTTATTTTAATAGCTGCTTAAATAGAAGTTATGGAGTTTGTCTATATATAAAAACCAACTTGAGTTACACAAATGAAGAGATTAGCATCGGTTAAATGAAGGAAATCCATACAAGGAACCAATATGGGAAATATTCATCTAACTTCTATTTATAGATCTCATAGTAGTGTTGTTTCCAAGTTTATAGGCGATTTATATCAGTATATTCACAGTAAAGATGAGTTAGAGAATCATTTTGTAATTGAGGATATTAATCTAGATATATCTAAGGAAAATTCCTATTCTAATGTATATTTGAGTAATTTTTTGAAAATGCTTTTCGATCATAAATATATCAACTAGAGTGGATGGTAAATCTGCCTCCTGTATAGAACATATTCTTGTTAAGACAACTTCTAATTTAAATGTCAGTTTATTTGTTTCTGACTATAACTTCACAGATCACTACGGAACATTGATCCAGTTAAATTGTACAAACTCATACAAAACTGATAATTCTGACCAAAAAGTTAAATATAAAATAAATCACAATTACTTGCTGTTGGAAGTTAATAAAATGGATTGGAATCTGGTTTATCAAGAGAAAGATGTTAATGAAGCTGTCACTGTTATCATACGGCTTTAACATGAGGCTATTGATAAATTTAAACAGATCTATAAAAATAAAAACAAACTTAAAAGTAGAAAAGAGTGGATAACTCAAGATTTAATCAAATCTTGTAGAACCAAATTTAAGTTGTACAAGAAGATGAAAGAAAATCCTCAAAACGATCACTTGAGATTGAAATATTTGGTATTTAAAAATAAACTACAATTATTGTTAAAAAAGGCCAATGAAAATTATTATAAGCAAATTGTAACCTAATTTAATTCTAATATTAATTCAATGTGGAATTGTATCAATTCCACTCTAGACAAAAACAAAAATACTAAGAAACCTATAAAAACTATGTTATTTGGGGATTTGATTTTACAAGATGAATTATCTATTGCTAATCACATGAACACCTTGTTTTGTAGAAATCGGACCCAAAATGGCGGATAAAGTTTGACAAAAATGTGATACACAAAAATTTTCTTGTAAATTATTCTCCCGCTGACTCTATGTTTTTATTAAAGATAAATGAAACGGAAACACTCAATATAATTGATAATATGAACTGTTAAACATCGGTTGAATAGACCAAATTCCAGTTAGTGTTATAAAATGTATAGCTATTTCAAAATCTTTTGCTTACATTGTCAACAAATGTATAGATAATAAATTTGTACCAAACCATTTGAAAAATCTGAAGTTATACTTATATATAAAGCAGATGACGATAAAAATCCAAAGAACTATAGACCTATATCATTAATTTCTAATTGAGTGAAAATACTTGAAAAGGTCTTAAGAATCGTCTCAAGAAGGTCTCAAAAATTAATAGTTTCATAAAAAAACAGCGTTATACATCTGTTGCAGTTTGGTTTCCAGAAAGGAAAGAGTTCAGAGGATGCAATTAAATATATAACAGATGAAATTAATCAGGACATAGACAAAAGAATCCAGGCTTGATAGTGTTTCTGGACTTGGCAAAAGTCTTTGATACAGTCGATTACGAGATATTATTAGAAAAGCTGTACTAACTCTGTTTTAGAAGAAAAATCTATAATGTATTAAAAAGTTATCTCTCTGATAGAAAGCAAATGGTTAAAATAAATGATGTAGTTAGTGATGAACTTACTGTAACTTGTGAAGTTCCACAAGGAACAATATTGGCTCATATATTATTTTTATTGTATATTAATTATATATTTAATATTTTGTTCTCTGGCGAGCTGATATCATTTGCGGATGATACGGCATTAATAGTAAAAGGCAAAACGTGGTGTGACGTTTCGAAATGCGCGGAACAGAAAATGAAGTTGGTAGCTCAATGGCTCACTGAAAATTATCTAACTTAAAACTTACTGAAGAATTTTAGTTACCTGCAAATTATGATTTTAGACTACAGCATAGTACATGTAATAATGACAATTGTAATTATGATTGTAATATGATTACTTCGTGGGAAGATATACGATACATATTTAAAAAACTTTTTCTACTAAATACACATTCAATTCCGTCAATTCCGAATCCAAATCATTTCTTATGTAAATACAGGAACACCTAAGGAAAGAAGGAAGAATACAGAATATATTCAGGGGCGTTTATTTTATTCTCTTGCTCTACAATAATAGCCTGCAAGATAAAAGTTGAGAATTTGGAACAGAATACGAATTCAGACTGATTGATTGATGCTGATTCAGGGCGAGTCAACTGCTAAGGTCATTATTCCCGTAAGTGAAGTGCATGTGTTTCCTCCAGAGATGGCGGTGATCTTCCCCCGCTGAATGGTGAGATCCAGCGCCGACCAACCGTCAGCTAACGGGGTTTCCCCTAACCAGATGTGTCTCGCCAGCGGGGCACCGCCCCAGCCGGACAAGGTCTAGGTTCCCGATCGGTCTCCCGACATGTATGATAGTGCAGTGCGTGTATATGTGTAAGTAAGGAGTGAGGATGAGGTAAGGGAGAGGAAGGAAAGATTGCATGGGGTCCGTGGCCCTTTTGTTAGAGTACTACTCCGGCATTCGCCTGGTGATGATCGGAGAAACTACGGAAAGCTACCGATCGCAGCGGCCGGCCGGTAGAATTCTCCTCCGGACAGCGACTGAATTCGACCGAGATATTTAGCGAATGTAGAAAATCCTACCATCATCCGGTACGTATTCAGAACGCATTACGAAATAATCAATGTTCTGAAAAGCAAATATATATTAGATTTAAATCGTTCGGTAGTGCAGCTTCATTTTTTCCTTCAGCTTCTGACTAGTTGCTATATTATATTTACCAACCACCATAGGTCATGAGGAATTTGGACCATTAGATGGAATATGGAAATCGGCAGTAGGTTCAGAGGAGGAGGTGAGAGGGTTCGAAATAAGGGTGGGTGTGAAGGAAGGTGAAAGGGTTGGGTCTTGGCAGAAGACTGCGTGCGAGTCATTATTATCGTCATCATCACTGCGTACTTTTACGTGAACTTTACCTTTCGGTTATCTGCTAACACTCCCTGTCCTCAGTTAATCCCATTACCATTCCACACCTTCGCAACTCGCTGTGGCTCGTAAGCCCTATTGCGCCTGAGAGCTTACTACTGCCGTTTGTAGTTCATTAGCCCGTGGCATGGTTTGAATTCTATAACCAGTAGAATGATTTGGTAGCGACAAGGTGGCGCTCATGTTGCGGTCATAACCCATTGCGGGCCTTTCTCGGAATCCTCACATCATCTCTCACATTTATACAACAATCGGACATTGAGAGGTCTGGGAAGGAATGGTTTGTTGGAGGGTGTGCATGGTGGTTGGGCTAATTCCCACCACGCCAACACTAAAGCGAACATCCATGCCCAAGGCGGGATTCGAATACGCGAAGCTCGCAGCAGCCGCTGTGACCAAAACGCCGCGGATCGGGTACGTGTTTCGTGACAACTTTTTGCCTAGGGCTTTTATCCAGCCGACAGCCGGTTACCCTTAATACCCGATGGGAAGCATATTTGACCATACACTAGCCCAACACACTTGCGGGATCCTCTGATCTGGGGTCAGCAGAACGCCAGGCCCTCCGCGACAATTCATACACGAGAGACAAGGGACATACAACTATGCCCTAGGCGGGACTTGAGAGCACGACCCTTCGGACCGAAACGCTGAGTCGGTACTCGCTCTTAGCCACCTCGGCGACCTAGGTCGGCTTTAAAGCTGTACATTTCCATTTCCTTGAAATATACTCTTAATATCATAACTATATTGGACTCAAACGTAACATATGCACAGTGCAATTACTTTTGAAAGTAACAATACACTTTTTTCACACTTTTTCACTGCTCACTACTGTGTACACGTTTTCCAGGAAAGTCCATAAGGATACCATGCCGGGTGATGTGTTTTGCTGAGAAGAAATTAAGTTAAAAATTGTGATAATTATTTGTTTCAGATGCAGTTTTAATACTTCGTTTGGGTGTTTCATCAAGCTGCATAGTTCTGGTCTGTTGTATCTGAAGGACAGGGTCGAGTCTTCAAAATTAGTGTTTTGAATGTGTAATTTGTTTACGTGTTGTTCAGGTACAAGTGACAGCTCAAATTAATGCTATTCTGCCTTTACATGATGACTAGAGACCGGAAAAATATGTAGTATGAAACGTCAAAATATGTACACAAATATGTAATGAAAACAGTAAGAATATGTAATAAATATGTAAAATCAGATATAATATGTAATATTATAATACACAAATTATAAAACACATTAACTTAATTCGAAATTACATGTATCAAAACTTTCCGTTAAAATATTTAAAAAATAATTCAAACGTTTTAAAAATCATTTGGAGAGCACAAGTTGATGCACGTTTTGAACTTTACAACATTTCCATCAGTAAAAAAAGGCTTTATCTATCGCTACTCAGGACCATAGTTTAGCAGCCAAACTAGACGCAATGGAAGTCCTCGTACAAACTGGCAATACCAACAACTAGCAATCACTGTAGCGTGAAGCATTCTCATCGAATCGTTACACGTCGGCGATCGTCAAATTGTTTCGAAAATTAAGGTTAAAGGTCACGAAACGCGACGTTCATAATACTTTTCACACCTAAGGGTGAAAATGATCTCAGTCGCGCACTTCCAACACTGAGCTAACTGAAGCAGGCACGCCGGACTGTAAAAACATCCGACCGCGTCTTAATCTAGCGTTCCTCCAGTCGACATCACTTAGTATTTATGTAGAAAAAATTATGATTTTATAAAAATATTTTTTCAAAAAAAATGTAATAGAATTGAAGAAAATTGATAGATTAAAAATGTTTTGTGAAAATAGCAAAATATGTAATATAGTATTAAATATGTAAAAAATTGTAACGAAAAAATATGATAGTGTTAGGATGGCGACGATTTGCCAAGATTTCAATTTTGAAAACGGTAAGTAGAAAGGCAAAAAATAAGTAATCACATGAAAATCCGGCCTCCAATAATGACTGTTCCGATTGGGTTTTGTCTTCGTGTGTGTCCAATTCTGCAGTCATGTCTGCAAACTTTCCGTTAGGTTTATAAACCGATAAAATTGAGTAGCTGGAGGGAAACTTACAACTAATAATGGAGAAAATATCGCGACCATGGCTGTCTGCTAAAATTGGTACCTATATTTTAGGCTCAGAAGGAATGCAGTTGGGAAAATTTGCAAAGTTGCCGACTTATTCAACCGTGTGTGTAGTGTTATAAAACAGGGATACAGCCATTTTGTTTCATCGACTCCCTTTTAAAAAAATTGTTGGCTCCATCAATCCCTTACATTATTCTCTATAATATACAGCAAACATAATCATAACACAAAGAATTGCACATAAATGTCTTTAAGATTTTGTTACCCCGATATTTTGGTAGAGATCATTGAAATTTATTGTTGGGCTTTGGTTGCAAAATCTTGAGATTTTCTTATCTGGTAGCAACATTTCTTCAGTGTACATTGCAGGAAGTATTTTCTTCCCCAATAGAATACCATTGTGAAAAGATGTTGAATTTTCTAAATATACTAAGCAGTTGTGTAGCTAGGTTCTCATGCCCTGGTGCAGAAATTCGAAACGAGGCTCGCATTTGCAATAAATGAAATTAAGAGTTTTAAATATAATTGGTACAACAATATGGCTGGTGCAATGGAGAAAATAAGTACGGAATGTGATTTGTTTTAATTTTTGTCGATATCCTTCCGTGGGTATTCTTATTAAGGGCCCTATATTTCGGAGCACCTGTGCGGTGCATCAGTTGCAACAGGGAAGTTACGCCCCTAATCATAGGCGTCAACGCCATATACGAAAAAAGGAAGAAATTTGTAATTTATTATTATGTTGTGTTATTTTAGATTAGAAAACAATTATCAAGCTCATTAATATATTTTGTAATCATTTGAATTCTTGAGTATACCTATGAATTGCCGGTTCATATTCGGCTACAGATCCCCCAATCGACCACGTGATCTTCACTGACCCCCTTCAAAATTCCATCGACCGCCAGGGGGTCGATGGAAACCCGTGGTCTAAACTTACGCTTATAGTCCGCGGGCTTTCAGAAGGTCGGCTTTGTGTAGGCAGAGAGTAAGAAGCGTAGAACGAGCAGTGAACATATCTGAAATGCGTTTTAATGTTCGTAATAAAATTATAAATAATTATAACGGCACTCGGACAAGAGCAACGAATACCTAATTAATATTTTGAAACATTATCATCGGGACACTTGGTTGTCGGGATGTCTGCTTTTAATTGACACGCTGACCGCACAGCAACTTCACTCTTTTTACAATTTTTTTAGAGGTTATTGGGGAATATAGTTATCAAATGACTAGCGGACACATGCGAGAACCCTCGTGTGCTAAATCCCACTCACTTCCCTATCCTTCCACTTCCATATTAATGCCATAATATATCACTTTCTTCAAGACCCTCTTATCCTCTGTCATTTGTTCTTGATGTCTCCTTGTAATTTTACCAATGGAACGAATTTTAACATTACTGTACAATACACTGTTGTCAATATAAAGTATTCTTATTTATCTTTATTACCGATCAAAAAGGTACACTCGTGAAATACAGTCGTATAGAATATCAAGCAAGTAGTTTAATTTCATGTACAGTTGCATATTCTGCAGCAATGATGAACAGGTAGGATAGAAGCGAGAAGCGCCGAACCAGCAACAACGATATAGAATGTCCAAGATCTCATCCTGTAGATTATCGCGTGAAGAACGTTTCTTTTTGGTCTTTGGTCGCAAAATTAAGGCCCTAGAACGCTTCGTTTCGGAGTTATATAACTACATAGATTTTAACACTGCCCGAGTATCGCGGATTGCATTTGGCATTAACTTATAGATTTCTTTTTGCTTTCGTCAACAAATTCTTTATATTTTTGAAGTTAAATTAAAATTCGTCAAGTATCCGTGAAATGTTATTTCTTTAGAGACTTTATTTGTAAAGATTACGTGTGAGATACGTAAAACTTATCTGTATTACTGAAATATGCTTTCCTATTAAAAAGAGAAAATTAAACATTTCACGAAAAAGTAATACTTGGATCACAAAAGAAATTAGAACATCGTGTAAAAATAAACGTACTCTCTACTTTATTTCTAAACGTCATGACGTATCTCAAGATTTCCTTATCTACTTTAAAAAATACAAAACATTGTTACGAAAAGTCATAAGGCAGGCTAAAATCATGAAAAACGATCAGGATATTTTGAACTCAAATAATAAAACAAAAGCAATGTGGAATATAATAAAAAATACTAAATCAACTAGAAAACCCGTAGAGAATGTTGTTTTAAAATATAACGATATAAATGTGAACGATCCGGCAACAGTGGCTAATCTCTTTAACCAATACTTTTCGAGAATTGCTGCCGATCTCACTAAGGGTCTTCAGCCACAAAATTCAAAAACAGACAGTTCACCCAAAATTTTAGACACAATGTTCGTTTCCGAAACTTCTTCCTATGAAATTCTCAAAATAATCGGTAAACTAAAAAATAAATATTCGTCCGGTTTAGATGAATTCCCGGATTCTTTGTTAAAGACTTGTGCGTATGCCATTATACACCCGTTAACTCACATATTTAATGCATCTTTATGCACTGGAACGTTTCCAGATATTTTCAAAACAGCTAAAATTAAGCCGCTCTTCAAAAAAGGCAACAAAAATGAAATTCAAAATTATCGGCCCATTTCTCTTCTATCAGTTTTTTCAAAAATATTAGAGACTTTTTTACGTACGAATGGAAACCTTTCTCACTAAACACGACGCGCTTTCAGATTGCCAACATGGATTTAGAAAATCAAAATCAACCGAAACAGCTATATTTTCTTTTCTTAAAGATGTCGCCTCATCATTGGATCAAAAACAGGCACCTATTGGATTATTTTTAGATCTCTCAAAAGCTTTTGACGTCATTGATCATGACATTTTACTTTCCAAATTACCTTCATATGGAATTCGTGGTATTGCTCTAGATTGGTTATGTTCGTACCTTAAACAACGATCTCAGAGAGTTAAAATACCTTACTGGAATGATGGAACATTACGTACGCACCTTTCCGACTCTTTGCCCATTGCATGTGGAGTTCCTCAAGGATCGATTTTAGGCCCTATTCTGTTCCTACTTTACGTAAACGATATGCCCTCGACGATTCGAAACGGAAGAACAGTTCTCTTTGCGAATGATACGAACATCCTTTGCAATAAAGAAACCGTTAATAGTACAATATCAGATGTTTCAAATTGGTTCCGAAATAACAAATTAATAGTAAACGAAAAGAAAACGGTTTAATGCAGTTTTCCATTTCAAATAAACAATTCTGTGCTCCATTGAAAATGAACGGTGTACCATTGACTGATGTTAAGGCAACAAAATTTTTAGGTCTCTCAATTCAGTCAAACCTTAAATAGAACGTCCATTTAAATGAATTGAACACAAAATTAAGTTCATTATGCTACGCGTTCAGAATTCTTACAAATTTAGTCAGCCTTCATACTGCTCGTTGTGCATATTTCACCAATGTTCACTCCCACCTGAGATATGGCATAATATTCTGGGGAAATACTTCTTATAGCTCCCAGACTTTTAGATTACAAAAACGAATTGTACGAATAATAACCAAATCCCACCCACGTGATTCATGTAAGCCTCTCTTCATTAATCTAGGAATTCTACCATTACCATGTCTTTTTATTTACGAATCAGTGGTTTTTGTAAAAAATGACTTGCTCAAGGGCGGGAATATTTTTTCAGAAAATGCCGAAGTCTATTACTATAACACTCGACGTAGAAATCATATTCATCAGGTGACAGTATCAACCGCTCACTACAAAAAATTCACATACAATACATGTACATTATTTTACAACACTTTGCCAGATGACATTAAACGATCAAATTCAATAGAAAAGTTTAAATCCCAAGTGAAATCGTTTCTGCTGCATAACTGTTTCTATACAATTAGAGACTATACTGAGCATCACAAGAAAAGTAACATTAATTTTAACAATGATACATAATGCATTATTTTCCATTTGGACTGTATAAATAAGTATAAACAACCTGTAACAACTATTGTACTACAGCTTCCGGGTCAATGACCCCCATCTCGATCAGGTTTTTCGTCCAGTTTCCCTGATCCATTGAGCAAATGCTGAGATGGCCCCTTGTTTTGCTTCTGGACATAAATGTAGCTTCATTTTCTGTGCACGTCTTCTAGAATTCAGTGGGAAATACAATTATTCAAATTATCGTTTCCATGTTGTCGCGGCAGGAAGTAATAAGAGCCACAATTTATTGCTTATTTATCTTTGAAACTAGATTTTATTACATGGGAGTTTTTTTTGTTGTTTTTTTCTCCCTTTCAAAATTCAAAATTTATTGATTGTTTATCCTTGAAAATAGATTTTATTACGTGGGAGTTTTTTTTCTCCCTTTCAAAAATTCAAAATTTAAGTAGTATATGACTTAGAGTAGGGATCACAGAATTTTGAAAATGTGCACACAATTCACTTTTCCCCATAGCACGTCATACTCAGTTTTTAACTGTTTTTTTGACGTAAAATAAATAAAATAAATAAATAAATAAATAAATAAATAGAATAGATGATCGTCTCCGTGTTCTTCCGGTAGTGAGTCAATTAATTCAAAAAGGGTACAATGAGGGATTATTGTCGAAATTTTGTAGCTAATTTGCCTTTGCAAATAGTTTTATTACACTGGAGCGAATATTTTCTTATCAATTCTGGCCAAAATGCTGGTTTTGACTTGTATCCATAAGTCAACTTGCGTATGGGTTAGGGTAGGGATCCCAGAGTTTAAGAAAACGTGTACAGAATACACTTCTCCCTATAGTAGGTCATAAGCCTTTTTAACTATTTTTTTGACGTTATAGCTATTAACATAGCTAGAAATGTTATGAGTGTTATTACTGCCGATGTCAAAAGTTAAAAATCGAGGCAGAGCGTACCAGAGCCGAGATTTTTAATTTGGACGACGCAATAATAACACTGTAACATTTTGTAGTATTTTCAGCATTTTGTCGGTCACCGTAAAATCTCACGAATTATGCGAAAATGTACATTACTGCGATAGTAAACACATTAATTCTGTTTCTGTGGCACGTTAGTACGATATTGTGGGGTGTTGCTTGCGATATATCTGTATAAACAATATTCGTATACCGTGGTTCCAGAAACATAGATGCAAATAATTCTACTGAACCTAAAGAAAGTTGGTTAGGAAAATGGCGCGTTGACTTCCAGTGGCGACACATTCACATTGTCATTAAATACGATTACCGGAGTAGTTTCATTTGGTGGAATGTGAGGAAAATGAGGTTAACTTACCTAATATACATTTTTATAACTGTACTATTAATAATATTACAATTAAGAATAATTATTCCTCAAGACAATGTGAATTACTTCTGAATTGTTTGAATCTGATTTCTTTTGTACATCGCCATGATTTTTTCTTAACAAACATTTGACTTGCGATGAATCGATGGTTGTTTACGTTGCTATGGATTTGAAAAGCAGGTTAACGGGGCTTGGTCAGAAAAATGTACACTACTTGTTTGCCAACGTTTCGGAAACTTTTATTTCCATCCTCAGGGCTAATATAAAAGAAAATGAAAACAACACTGTTCATGAATAATGTTACCAAAAAACACACGTATGAGAAACAGTTTTTAGCTAAGTTACAAAATATTTGCAAATTTCTTTTATATCATAACATAAACATTACATACCTTACAAGAACAACTCAACCCATTCACTGCACCATCCTCCATCTCCGGCACCTCCCATGCAATGAGGGACACAGCATCACCCTCACCACACCAACACACAGCATGACTGAGACTAGCACGATGTTGGGTGGTGAGACGAGAATAAATATCATGCCTGAGTGAGGTACATGCCAGCTTCCGGTGCGAGTTTACAATTAATTTAAATTAGAAAATGTGCTATTTTATACTTCAAAAAATTTTCTATATTAAAGTGATATATAAATTACAGATTGTTATTTCTACTTTCTTGTAAGATAATTATCACAATATTATTATTATTACTTTATATTGTGAACAACACCACAACAAAAGAACCGGATATGAATATACATAATACAACCTTAAAAACTAAAAACAATACAGGCAATTGGATATGAAACAGGCTAACACTAATTTAACAAAAGACATTAATTAAATAATTTACAATTAACAGATTAATCAGATTATTGTGTAACCTAAAAACTTAATCTTAGTATTATATGACCATGTGAACAGTTTCAATAATATGAATTATATAGATGTAAAAATTATAATAAAAACACACAAAATCACAATTTTTTTAAGTATTATGTGTAAGAATTATTACAGCAAAACAAAATTAATATGAAATCATTAAACAAATGAGTTGCAAAATCACCTTAATCTATAATGTTAACAATTACACTGAATTACATTATTACATAACAATTACATTATTATACCTACTTTTAACATGGGAGTTGTCAATAATAATAATAATAATAATAATAATAATGATAATATGGCATAAGGCCAATTTAGATTATTGTCTATTAACCTTAACAAATGTTGTGAGGTGAGACAAAAAAGAAAAAATTTTAGACTGGGAAATATCCAAAAAAACATAATTTATGTTCCATTTTACACACATAAGCATCGGTATGAGCAGAAAGGCCTATTGAAGGTAAAATATGAAGGCAAAATGACAATGATGACAGACTGGTATTGGAACAAAAAAATTTTAATTAATAATAATAACAATAAGTTATTTGGAATTGGATTTATGGGAATTATCATATTTGTTAATGAGATTGACATAGATTTTACTGAAACCCTCAGTATCTGTTTTTTTGTTAACGGTATTGTGTTTGTTGATGTGTATCATTTCCTTAATGGATCTTTTTTTGTAATTATTTTCTTTGTCCAAAATCTGAGTTTCAAGAAATTTGAATGAATGGCCAGTGGATTTTGTATGTTGAGCAAGTGCACACGAGGGGGAGTCTTTCTTCAGATCATACTGATGCTGGTACAACCTTTTTTTAAGGTATTCTACTGCTTTGAGTTAAAGGAATTAAGCTGAATGACTTCGTGGTTTTTACGCTTTTTTAGCGCATTTTTGTTAATGGTTTGAAATTTCGCTTTTACAGTAACGGTCAACGCCATTTTCTTAGAAACGGCTTCAAGTTTTCAATGAAATTTGCAATTTACGACGAATTTTTACTCTTCTTTAATATTTTTAAAGTAATATACCGGTTCTACTATTAGGAAACCGAAAAATTGAGAAAAAAAAAAGTACTTTGGGCAACGATAGATGGCAGCCAGGAGAAGTATGTGGCAAGCCAGAATAAGCTAGCCAGACCAAGAAAACAGACAATTTGTGAAAGTCGGCGCCATGCTGTAGCACCTGTGGTTAAATCTCAGGTGGTGGCGTTTTTCCGGGTGGTTATGGAAAAATTCGGGCCTTCCTGGGGGC